>JAQQAC010022981.1:7300016-7353698 GCA_029783875.1 Phataginus tricuspis
TGTGCGGGACGACTGTGCAGAGGGGCCCAGAGGACGGCTGTGCGGGATGACTGTGCAGAGGGGCCTAGAGGATGGCTGCACAGACAGAGGAGCCCAGAGGCAGAGACCGGCTTGCTGCATAGAGACTCGCTCTGAGTGAATGGTATTTTAGTGACTGACCTTCCACCTGGAAATAAATTTGGGTATAACCCTTTCACCCCATGAGCGTTCTACTGTCATTTCTTTGGTCACATTGAATCCATAGCAAACTTGCCTGGGGCTGAAACCCACTGGCAAGACAGGCTCTCACTCCATGACAGGTGCTGCCTGAGCTTAGATACGCAGTTTCATTAACACAGTGGCCTTCCTGGGACTCACATGAGATGTCTGATCTACCAGCCTCTACCTACTTTGCACATGTTCCACTTAAAAAGAGTTAAAAGCAGCACTTCATAAACTAGGAGGTCTAAGTGGCCACTGCACCCGTGGAAAGGTGCTCAGCATCACAAGCCATCAGGGATGTGCAAATTAAGAGCAGTACACGTGGCATACCCGCCAGTGAGGCTAGAGTGAAAAATGCCAAGTGTGGGCAGGATGCGAGCAGGGGGGACTCTCCCACGTGGCTGGCAGGAGTGCAAAATGGTGCGGCACTGGAAAAACATTTGGCAAGCATCTCCTAACTCAGAACACACGAATACCGTGTGACCCAGCGATTCCATCCTGGGTACATGCCCCAGAGAAATGAGGCTGTGTTCACCAGGAGCCGTGGACAGGAATGTTCCATCAGCTCTGTTCATAATGACCCTGAACTGGAAACGACCTAAGTGTCCATCAACAGCAGAATGAATAAATTGTGATCTAGTCACATGACAAAACAGCATACAACAATGAAAGAACAGGTTCCTGCTCCACGTAACAGGTGAAATACAGACTTGTACTTCTTTAAGTGTCCCAGGTAGCCTAGGAATCTGAGGCCCACAGAGATGTGTACGCTAGACTGAGCCAGAGGAGGTTAGACAGATGGTTCAGAAACCACAGTGAGGAAGCGGGGAGATACCTGTACCTCAGGCCTAGGAATCTGAGCAAAACAACTAGCTTTGAGTTCCCTGGCAGCCAAAGCAAAGAGGGAAAACTTTTGGATAATACAGAAGCAGATGAGGGTCAGGAGGGTCAACCTTCTTAGCAGCACAGACCAGGAGGGTCTTGTCCCCATCCTGTTTGAGTGCACAGTGAGGCTCCAGTGGGAGTTCTGCAGAAGTTCCTCAGTTGTTCTTCCCCAATGAGCAGACCCCTGCTCGTCTCACTGCAAAGATCCCCTTCTGTGGCTCCAAGGGGAATAGCCGGGCTCTGGGCCCAGACTGGCTCTGCTGGCTCCCTTGACTTCCCAGCGCCTGGCCCAGCAGGTCACTGCATTGTTCAGCCCAGGTTTTTACAAACGAACTCCCCCGTGGTTCTGAGCTTCCACCCTACCACCCCCTGTTCAGAGAAGTCCCTTCTCTTCTCTGGACTTCGGAGTCTCCGCTCCTAAAACCAGGGGCTCTACCTGCCCCTCCCGGCTCTCTGCTCCTCTCTCCCATTTGTGGGTGGATGTCCCATCTCAGAGGCCAACAGGAGATAGGTAGATGCAGTCCGGGCAGGTGGTTCAGGGAAGGTGGGCTTGGGGTGGGCTGGTACAGTACAAGTGGAGTCTCAAGCCTCTGTTTAATGAGCCCTGTGCTGAGATTTTATTGTTCAGCTCTAATCTTTCAGACAAGGTCTCTGAGCTGGGGTGACAGGCACTCCGCACCCTGGTGACCTGCAGTGTGTCCTCCTCACTCGCCCAAGCGGCCCAGAGCCTGCCCAGAGGAGCGGGCTGAGCACCAGCGCTGGGCCCCAGGGACTCGAGAGGCTCCTCCGCTGGCAACATGAGGGTAGAGAGGGGCCAGAGGCCGTCACATGGAGAGGATGCATTCCACCAGAAAGCGGCAGCCTGGCCTCTTAAATGAGACAGTAAACGAAACATTTTAACATTAGGTGCTGAATGCTAATACGCTTTGTTGTGAGGTCCCAAGTTACTCGCCTGTCCCCACTAACCATAATTAGGAGCCTCCAGAACTAATGAGGGAGAAGAAACTGTCCCCAGCTCACTCCTATGCAGCTTCCACCTTGGAGCAAGGACCTGCTGGGCAGGGAGCAGGGCTCCACTGGCAGGCTCCCACCTCCCCCCAAACGCAAGCAGGAGCTGCCCGCACTCAGAGGGAGGCCACAGTGGGCTGCCTGGCCTCCCAGGGGTGGGTGCTGAGCAGGTGACCTCCCCTTCTGCGGCGCATGGACATGAGGACTGGCAGGATGGCATTCATGAGGCCCCAGGTGAGCACAGGCTGGCGGCCAGCCGCGGTGGCTGACCAGCAGTGGTCGGCACAAGTCTCAGGGTGCCGTGAGGCAGCGATGCTGAGGCCGGGCAGTGGGGAAAAGGCCGAATGATCCCGAGTAGGCATCAAGAAGCCCTCCGATGGTCAATGAAGGGCCGCTGTCTTTTGAAGCTGACACACTGGTTCATGCGGACTGTCCCCTGCAGGATGGGTCTCATCCGTGGCACCCCAGCCACTGGGACAGCTTCGCAGGCCCCCTACACGGGATTCTGCAGTGACAGCGTGGCCTTCCCATCTGTCCTGGGGCACAGGCTCGGCCTCCTTTCCCATCCTCCTCCCCAGGGATGCGAACTGACAATGCTTCTATGGGACAGCGATTTGCTGTAGATAAAGAGTCACGTTCTTTGACCCTATTCCTGAAAACCTTTCCTAAAGACTTCATTCTAAAGAGACTCATACACAATCTGGCATTTGTAAAGTTTTCAATGAAAGTTTGCTGACCTGAAGGAAGAAAAGCTATAGATACTTACAGAGATGTTCTTGGTGGTGCTATTTACAACAGAAAAGGAACTGGTCCAGACGCCCTACCATGTGGGAGTAATTAAGTCTAGCATGGTTTATCTGCTCCATTAAAATTTGATGCAGTACGAATAGCGGTCAGGATGCAGGGGAAAGTGGAAGATGAGAGAGTTACATGTGCAAGTGCCCACGGCTGAGGAAGGAGCAGGCAAGCGACCCGAGGAGGCAGACGGCTGTCTGCACGGCAGGATAACAGGGGACCCCTTACAAAGCTTCCCAGTTCCCTTGGAGGCTGCAGGGATGCTGTCTTAATAATGCACATAGTAATTGAAGCAAAGTTTCTGGTTTTGTCTTGTCACTGCTTCACTGGAAGTGTTAACAAAGCTGGCAAGTCAAGGGTATGCTCCATCTCAGCTGAACAAATTGAGAGGCGCAGCAGCCCCTCCTGGTCCAGGGCTCACCAGACCAGGCTAGCGCTGTCCCTGGGGCCAAATACCCAGCCAGGTATGGCAAATGCCACCTTCTCTGTAGAGCATATCAGTTAGTTACAGAGCACAGGCCCGCCCAGGTGAGTGGAGGTGACCCTGGGAGCGGGTGGCACTTGCAATGTCAATCAGTCACCACCAGGAGACTACCCAAGGCTGCAGTTTGCCCTGGTCCCTCTGCCCAGCTGCCAGCCAGGGGATGTCAGAGGGGCTCAAACCCACCACTCTTGGGTTGAAGAGTACCAGGGTTCCCCCCAGGACGTCCACGGTGATGCCTCATTCACATCCACCTGGGGAAGAGTTCATATCTCACCTCCAGAGAGGACACGGGGAGTAAGGGGTTTGCTTCAGGTCACACGGCCAGCACATAGCAGGCCTGAGACTTGGATCCGATCTGACTCTAATACCAGCACTTTCCCTGCTCCCTGCTGGATGAAACACCACCAGAGGGAATGGAAAATGAGCCCCAAAAGAGCTGGAGAGAATTTAGGGCACAACCTTTCATTCCTTAGCTGAGGAAACCGAGACCCAGAGAGGGGCAGGCACTGGCTCAAGGCCCCAGCAAGGCTGCACCTGAGATGGAAAGAGTCTGTGTCCTTCTCGAGAGCTGAGCCTTGCTCTGGGCACAAGGCCGGCTGCCTGCCACCCGTGGGGCAGAGGCCCAAGCAGGAGGGTCGGTCCCTGGGCTCTTCTTCCCAGGACTCTCTCTCCTGCCTGTACTTACAACACAGGGGCTGGGGTTAGGGGATGGGCTCCTCGTCAGGTCCTCCATAGAGAGGGGGAAACTGAGGCACAGAAACGAGGGCCTGGAGTGAACCAGCAGGGAGGCCAGTGCCTCTCCTGTATTTACTTAGCACTTTCCACCCAGGTGGGTTCCCCAAAAACCTGATGGACGCCACCTCATTCATCACAGTCCAGACGGCACCTCGTAAAATGGCCAAAGCTGCCCAGTGAGGGGGCCATTCATTCCAGCCCTCAGGGCGCCAGCCTGCAGGGGCGGATGCCCCACACTGGGCCGACTGTGTGTGCAGGGACTGCATCCAAGCTGCCCTGGCTCTTGGCAGGCCGCCACACCCTAGACGGAGCCTAGACGGAGCCTTGTTCTCTTGTCTCATCCCAGCCCAAGAAGGCGAGCTGCCCCTCCAGAGCCCCTGCTCCGCACTGCTGTGCCTCCCTCAGCCCTCGGCCCCACGGTTTACTGGGAAGCCATAAACCAGCACGCACAAGCCGGCCCGCGGCCTCTGGAAAGCCCTGGAAGCGGTGCCAGCAGGCTCCCGCCCTGCCCACCAGGGGCTGTGCTGCGGAGGGAGGCAGCCCTCAGGTGCATTTATGCGGTGGTCCTCAGTGTGGGAAGAAGAATGCGGCAGCAGTCTAGGCTCAGGGTCTGGGGCTAGGGTTCCCCCAACTTTGGGGGGCACCCCAATAACTCACTTCCTTCCAACCCTCTCGGCCTCGGTTCCCTGCCAGGGACCTTTGAGGCTGAGCCCTAGGTTCAATGTGTTTTAGATGTTTAGACACACGAGGATTCAAGAACCAGCGGGGCCCTCGGGTAACAGGTAGGAGGAGAGTCAAGGAGCAGCCCCCCCAGGACGCCATGTGGGTTGAAGACCCAGTGGGAAGCAGACCCAGATGCCGTGCCTTCCTGGGCACCAGACCCCAGGTACAGGGTTGGGCACCTGCCAGGATGCCATCCCTCACTGGTCTCTTGGCTCAGGGGCACGTTAGGACCCTACTGCTCCACACTGTCCTGGTGGTGAGGCTTTACACTGCGTTTCCCATCTGGTAGGGCCTGTCTTCCTCATCATCTTCTGTTGCCCTCTGCCCCAGAGAGTTCCTGTTTACTTGCTTATCTTCCATATAAATTTGAGAATTAATTTGTCCACTGTGTGTTGTGAGGTGGAAGAAGGAGGGAGCAGAGCAGATAGCCCTGCTGGTGTCTTAAATTGTCCCCTAAACAAAATTCTTCAGCAAAGCCTGACCTCTTCTGCAGAACCCTAGAAAGAGGGCTGGGAACTGCCATCAACTGCATGTGGGGCCTAAGAGCAGACGTGGGATGAGATGCAGGTTCTCAAATGCACTGCTCACTGGGATCCCCTGGGGGGCTCAGAACAGCTGCTCAGCCCTCGGGCCAAAGCTGTGAGGTGCAGCCAAAGCAGGACCCAGAAGGAAATTCATAGCATTAAATGCTTCTGTTATAGAGAGCAAAGGTCTCAAATCCAACATCTAAGCTCCCACCTTCAGAAAAAACAAGAGCAAAATAAGCCCAAGGCGAGCACAGGAAGGAAATAATAAATGATCAGGGCAGAAAACAAGACACCGAAAAAAGAAAATATAATAGAGAAAATGAGTGATACACATTGCTGGGTTCTTTACAGAGACCAGTTAGAAGTGCTGATGCTTGAACCCTGCCCCGGAGATTTCTTTCTCGTAGTTGGTCTGGCCTGGGGGCTGGGCGGTCTACTCTCCCCAGGGGATCCTATGGGCAGCCCAGGCTGAGAACCACCTCGCTCCCGCCTGCACACCTCTTAGGGCTGCCCCACCAGGAGCAGCCTGCCACAGACGCGGCCTCCGCTTCCACCGCTGTAGACGGAAGGAGGCAGCGCAGTGCCAGCCCCTGGCCGCGTAGCCTTTGGCAAGTCCCTCCCCTTCTCTGGACCTCAGTTTCCACACCAGACTGTCCTAGTCTGGAGGTTCTCCACCTGTGCTGCGTGGAGCCTGGCTTCCTGGAGGAACTTGGGGTGGCAGGGGTGGAGAAGACTGCCCGCCCAGTGGCCCCGCCCTCCCCCCCTCCCCCTGGCTGGGGGCATAGACTCCTCCCTCCAGGGGACAGGGCTTTGTCGTTTCTCCTGGTAGGCCCCCACGCACAGCCGGATGCTCGGGACACGCTTGCACGCTGGGACAAAAACAGGATGCTGACTGACACGCAGGGAGTCCTCCCTCCTGCCCACCCCCCATTCAATTAATAGGCTTTGACCCCGAAAAGCCCTGAACACACAGCACTACCTTCTCCTTGGCTCGTGTCCTGCGGACTCCACATCCTCCCTCCACACCCTGGAGGCTGCTGTGTTCCCCACACAGAGAGCTGTGGAGATAAGAATGCTTTGCGCTTGAGTCTAGTGGAAATGAAACAAAAGAATGAGGATCTGGGGCCTCAGGGTGGGCGAGATCTTTCCCACTGGGACGGGGATCCTGCTTCCTGCCGGGTGGCAGGCCACATGTGTGCTGGAAACCACCGCCCCCTCCCTGACGGCACGGGGCACAGCCAATGGAACCCGTTCTGTCCCTCAGTCTGGGCAGTACTGTGACCTGACCTTTGTTTAATGGATGAGGAAGCGGGTTCAGAGGAGGCTGCAAACCCGCTTGGTCCCAGAGCAGGTAAGTGACAGTGCTGGGCCTTGGACCAACTCTGTCTTCTGGGCCAGGGTTTCCCCTCTTCCCTGTTCAGCTAAGCACCACTGGGTGCCTCCCCTGGGACAGGCGCTCCCCGCGGTTGTGGGGTAGCCCTCGGCAGACAGGAAGGATGCCACCCTGGCCTCCTGCAGCCTGGCCTGGGGTGGAGTGGGAGGTGGAGGCAGGGCAGAGAAGGAAGGTGCTGGTGGCGTGGCGGGCAGGGAGGACATTTCTGTGTGCGGCTCCAGAGAGGCTGGCCAGTGCATGCCCCCACCATGCCCTGACTCACAATTCTGGGCCAGGAAAAGTCCTCTTGGCTCTGCTGGGGCCTTCAGACCACAAGAAAGACCCCTCATCTGTGTGCCCTCCATGCCCTTGCCACCAGGAAAGGCAAGGCCCAGTCCAGAGCCCACACGGCGCTACCATGGGGAAGAGGTGGGTGTATGAATACAGAGATGGATTATTAATGAAGCCAGGCCTTTTAAAACATCACTGGCGTAAAGAGGACACCCTGCTGCTGCAAACCCCATGCAGAAGGTTGCAGCATTTTCCGTGGCCACCCATGGGCACCGCCATTCCTTGGCAGCCCGTGGCACTTTCCTTTGCACAGACCTCATCCAGGGCTTGCTCTGCATCCCATCCCTGAAATGCTCACATCCCATGCCCACTGTTCCATTCTGTGTGTGTTTGGAAGGAGAAAGAATGTTACATGAACGGACCAATGAGCTGTCCACGCTGTTCTTTGGAAAGAATGATGGATTAAAACCTGCACAGCCTGTCAACTGCACATCTGTTTTTCTAAGGGGGCAGTTGGGGGTGGAGAGAACTTTCCTGAAAGGACTTGGCCTTGAAACATTAAGTCAAACAACTGCATTTGGCAGCAGCCAGCTTCCGAGCACCACCGCCTGGCCCAGCAGCTGCGTCAGGGGTGAGAATAATGAACTCATTCAGCACCGTGCCCGGTGCTGGAGAGTCAGCACATGCCGGGGGCCTGCAGATCAGAGGGGAGCAACACCAGGGGCCCCGTCTGAACTGAGAGCCCAACCTTAGCTCTGCAGCCGTGGCCCAGGCTGCCCAGCGGGAGCCATGGGAGTAGCCACAGAAGTGGGAGCGCCAAGGGGCCTGTCTGCGACGGATGGGAAAGGGCCTCCCTATTACAGCAAGGAAGTGCCAACGGACGCGAGTCCCGGGCCAGTCCCGACTGGTGGTTATGGTTGTGGAGGTGAGCCCTGCTCTGTGGAGTGGGGTTCCCACAGAAATCAGCCGTCCAGTTCCTTCCTGCTGGGGTGCCCTGGACAAAGTGGTCATGCTGAGCCCCCATGGCGGCTGCCCACGTGCTCATCTGCATCCTGCTGCGGGCCCACGGGCTATGAATAGTGGCTGGGCCACTCTGTGGCTAAGCCTACACCACTTTTGGAAGTCAAATTTTCATTTTTGCTCATTGGCTCTTTTCTTTGGAGGCAGTTTAGAAGCCAAAAGGGTGGGCGCAGCTCAAGCCAGCAGCTGGAGCTTTCGGGAATAGAACAGATGAAAAATTAGAATCCACGATGCATGCTCTAAGCACGGCCACCACCACGGAGGTGCCTGCTTTGAGCTCTGAGCCGCTTTGTTCAGGAAAATGTACCTGACATGCCCAACCCAAACTCCATTCACCTGTCTGCCTGTGTGGAGGGCCCTCTAGCACCTGGGGACACTCCTTGTCCTCAGAGGCTGGCCACGGTGCCCGCAGCACAGGAGCAGGGCTCTGCCAGGTCTGCGCCGGCTCGGCAGAAGCCCCAGTCCTTGCTGGTGACAGGCCTCGGTGTCCCTCAAATGGAGGGGGCACCCTGAGATCATTTCAGACTCCTCATTAGCTGCACTGCTGGGGGGAGAGCCTCGATTTATGGACACTCAAGGATGGTTATAAATAACTGCACTTGGCTGGCAACAGAGCTGCTCAAGAAAATGCACGTCTGGTTTTCCCTACCCTTTGCTCTTCCTTCCTGGGCTCCCAGAGCACAATACAGCATGTGGGCCAGGCCTGCGGGGGTGGGCTGGTGTCTCCCTGTGCCCCCACCTGCTGCCTCCCAGGGTCCCCAGGCCCCTCAGGTGTCCTCCCTCTGCCTCCCAGGAGCCTTCCCTCTGCCCCCATCCCCAGGGACAGATGAGACTTGGGCAGCAGAGGCAGGAGACAAGGTAGGCCTTGGGGCATGGTATGTCCCCCCCTTCGAAGGCAGACTTGTCCCCTGCAAGCTGCTGTCACAGCCGACCCCAAGGAGCTCTTGAACCCACCAATGTGCATATTTTTGTACAGTCATTTGTAAAAACTTTTGTAAATTAAAAAGCATAAATTGCTGCACTAGGAAGTAATGCTTCACGTTGGCTGGGTCCCATGGTCACCTTAGAGGTGAGGCCCAGGCTGATATGCTCGGGCCCATGGCACCCTCTGGGCTGGGGACACGGGGAGCCCCCAAACCTCCACAAATTCCTGTTTAGTGGGTCGTGTTTCCTCGGCCTTTTGCATTCTGAACACAGGGCGCCGGTGAGCATGATTTTCTGGGGAGGGATGGAGGGCAGTGGGACTTTCTCTGGTGGCTGGCAGGCAGGGGGTGGCACTGCTGGCATGGGCCCTCCTGGACTGAGACGCCACCACCACAGAGGCCAGCAGCCCTGTTCCCAGCCTGGATCTGGGCTTGGCTGGGGCTTCGCTGCTCTTACTCTGTGGGACCCTTATGAGGTCAGCGCCAGCCCCTGAGACATCTCAGCAAATGTTTCCTGGCTTTTTTTTTTTTTCCTTTTAAACTCAGAGTGGGTTCCCAGCACACTGAGAATAAACAGTTAGAGCGAAGGCCCTGGAGGCAGAGTAGAGAGAGAGCAGTGACAGAGGAGGAAGCAGGGCAGAGTGGGGCCAGCGGGCTGGGGCCTGTCTCCTTGCGTGGGGCACAGGCCAGGGCCCTGGCTGCCACTCGGCCAAGACCGCCCTGGCCTCAGAGTTGATGTGTTGATGTAAGGGATGGAGAAGAAGGGGTGAGTAGGAAGGGAGAGAGAAATATTCAAACTGAGTCAAGGAGCAGGAGGTGAAGTTACAGGGGCCAGTGGGAGAGAAAAGGGGACATTGGCCAAATGACAGGGCAGGGCTGCTCGCTGAGTCCCCTGGGCAAAATCTCCCCTTGCCATGACGTGAGTGTGTGAGGCAGCCTCACGCTTCCATGGGGAGCCCTCCCCTGCGGCCCTGGGCCCGCACCCCAGCACAGGGGCACCACGGACCTACCTCCCCCTCCGTCCTGAGTGGCCAGCACAAGGGAGGAACAAGGGAAAGGCTTCTGGGAGCCCTCAGAAAGCTGCCAAGGCTCTGACAGGGGGTCGCTCCAGGGCCCCCCATTCCTGGCTCGAGGAATGACAGCTGGAACGGGCGGGCACTCAATGTGCCAGCTCTGATGCAGGCTCCTGCTGGGGCTGTGTCTCAGGGGCACTGCTGGCTGGGACCCGGGTCCAGAGGTCAGCACAAGAGGCGTCTGGCTTAGGGCAAATCTCCTGACCCCGGAACACTCAGGAGTCCTTGGGCTGTTCTCCAGACCCCTGCGCCGCTGCGGGAGTGGGGCTCCCGGTCCCTCTCAGCATCCCGAGAGCATCAGACTTGGATGGTGCTGGGTCGGAGCCTGGCTTTTCTGCTGGGTGGTATTTCTTAGGGGGTTGGAATTCTTTGCTCTTTCCACCTCCTCCTCGTCCCTTCTCCACAGCCCACCCAGCAACCCCTTTGCTGCCTTCCCTGCTGACTGCATCGTGCTCTGCAAGCGTGAGACGCGCAGAGCACGCAGAGTGAGTCCCGCATACCCAGGCCAACGCCAGCACAAAGGAACGCGCCTGGGGGGGACACCAGCCGATGGCCATGCTGCTGACGCAGGCCAGGCTCGCCCCATAAGTGTTGGGGGACACTTTCCTGTTGGGACACAAAGTGGGCGCACCCGGCAGTGGGCTGGAGCCCGTGTGTGCTGACTGCGACCCTCCCAACTCTGCTTTCAAAGACACCCCTTTGGGGCTCCGAATCTGCCAGGGGAAGCGGCCAGGGCTGCCGGTCAGGGCTTCTCCCCGCCGCCGGAGGGTCAGCTGTCGCATGTAAAGTATGCCACTTGAACTTGATAATCGTCCAAGTTCCTCTTAGTTAAAAACAATTCCTTGAGACGATGATTTATATGCTCACATATAAAGAAGCCTGTGTTCACAGATACATGGCAGGGCGATTTCCAAGATAAGGACAATAAAACCTAATCACTATTAATTCAGGGAAGGTTGTTGAAATGAGCAAAGCTTTAATTTATAAAAATTTTGAGTCGTTAAAATTAATATTAGCAAGGCAGGGGGTCCATGGGTGAGCTGTGGCCTCTTTCTCGCCTATAGGCCTCCATGCAGGCCGTGTTCCCTGCTGGAAAGCCCTCCCCGGAACTGTCTGCCAGAGAATCTCCCTCTCCCCCAGCACTCAGTTCAAACATCACCTCCTCCGTGACGCCTCCCTGGACTTTCACAGGCATCACTGGCTGTGCCCTTCACTAGGCAAACTCCGTCCTTGGCGTGCAGCAGTGTCCCCAGGCCAGGCTTATGATTCTGTGTTGAGTTTATGTCTTTCTTCCCCTCAAACCTGGGTGATCCTCCAGGCAAGGGCCCATCTCATGTTTGTAACTGACACAGTCCACACTGGATCAGGTTTTGGAGGGTGGGGGCGATTTCCCCTGATCTTCTGCTCCCCTCCAGGAGGAGGAATACTCGGGGAACATTTCAGGCCTTCCCCTCACTGGCCTCACTTCTGATGAGGACTGGTGACCCTCACTGATCCACCCCCTCCCGCTGCCTCCCACCTGGACAGAAGGGAAAGGGCAGCATCTGGAATGGCCGTTGGCTAGAAGGGGTAGAAGGGGTAGGGGTGAGGCCCTCAGGACTTACCTGCCTCACTCCCTGGGACCTTCAGCATGTCAGCCTTGGGCTCAAGAAAAACTTACTCTAAAATACTGTCCTGAATACACATCTAACAGGAATAATTCCAACTCCTGTGGCATCACGAAGAATAAAATACTTAGGAGTAAATGTAACAACAGAAATGCAAAACATATACTCTGAAAACTACAAAATCCTGTTGACAGAACTTAGACAAGATCTAAACACATGGGGAAACATCCCACGTTCATGGCTTGGAAACACCAATGAGACAGCAACGCTTCCCAAATCAAGCAACAGATTCAACACAATCCCTGTCAGATCCCAGGTGACTTCTTTGCAGAAACTGACAAGTTGATGCTACAGTTTATATGGAATTGCAGAAGACCCAGAACAGCCAAAACAATCCTGAAACAGAACAAAATAGGAGGATTCACACCTCCCTACTTCCAAACTTACCACACAGCAGCAGTCACCGAGTCAGTGTGGTCCAAGAAGGGACGTGAGGATCGGTAGGACAGAACTGTGCACGGGGTAGGCATCCAACAGGGTGCCGAGACCTTTCAAAGGAGAAAGAATAGTCTTTCCAACAAATGGTGCTGGGACGAGATAGCCACAGGCAAAAGAGCAAAGTTGTGCCCTTACCTTGCACCACAGGCAAAAATAAACGAAAAATGGCTCAAAGAGCTCAACATATGAAGTTCTTAGAAGAACACAGAGGGATAAATCTTCAAGATTTACCAAAGGATTTGTCAAAAGATTCTTCGATAGGATATCAAAAACATGAGCATTGGAATAAAAAATAGTCTAGACTTCATCAAAATGAAAAACATTTGCAGTTCAAAGGATACCACCAAGAAAATGCAAAGGCAACTCACAGAATGAGAAAATATTTGCAGATCATGTGTCTGATAAGGGCCTTATATCTGAATATAAAAAGAAGTCTTACAACTCAGTGATTAAAAAACAATTAACCCAATTTAAAAATAGGCAAGAGATCCGAATAGACATTTCTTTAAGGAAGATACACAAATGGCTAATAAGCACATGAAAAGAGAATCACCCAGGTTTTGTGGGGAAAAGATGACCTCATTAGTCATCAGGGAACTGCCAATCAAAACCACAGTGGTGCCACTTCACCACCCGCTAAGAGAGCTGGAATCAAAAAGTCAGATAATAGCAAGTGTAGACAAGGAGGTAGAGAAATCAGGTCCCTCATCCACTGCGGGCGGGAATGTAATACGGTGCAACTGCTTTGGAAAACAGTCTAGCAGTTCCTCAAAGGATTAAAATTAGTAACCATATGACCCAGCAAGTCCATTCCTAGGACTATACCCAAGTGAAAGAAGCCTGTCACAAAAGACCACATATTATATGGTCCCATCCATATGAAATGTCCACAACAAGGAAATCTGTAGAGACAGAAAGTGGGTTAGTGGTTACTTAGAGCTGAGGAGTTGGGGGTTAGCCAGACGAGGAGGGGGTCCATGGTTTCTTTTAGGGGTAATGCAAATGTTCTAAGACTGACTGTGGTGATGTGTGTGAGAAGCCATCAGATTGTCCACTTTAAACAGGCGGACTGTACGGCTGTGGGTTCTCTCAATAAAGCTGTTTTTTTTAAAAAAACATTTAAAGGGACTGATAAAAGCAAATATGGAAAAATGACATATAACAAAGTTGACATACAAGTCAGTGGGGAAACAGTATTGGGACAACTGGTTATCCATATAGAAAATAAAATTAAATCCCTCTCATGCAATGCACAGAAGCCAATTCAAGTAGATTTAGAACCTCAATGGGTAAAGCAAAACTTTAAAACTTCTGGAGGAGAATGTGGAAGAACATCTTTCAAACTATGGGTAGGTGAGGATGTCGTAGATGGGAGACAAAATGCACAAGCCATAACAAAATGATTAATAAATCTGATTACACTTAAATTTAAAACTTGTGTTCAGGAAGACACCATAAACAAAGCAAAAAGACAAACACAGACAGAGTAAATACCTGCAACACAAATAACTGATAAAGGAGCCAGAATAGAATGCAAAAAGGATTCTTACAAACAAAGTTTTACAATGACAAGCATCCCATTGCAAAATGTACAAAAGATATGAATGGAGAAGTCACAGAAAGGAAACCTGAACGGGCACTAAATATTTGAAAAAGTGCTCAACCACACCAAAAGTGTGGGGAATGCAGATTATATTAAAACGAGATTATTATTACACACCCTTCATATTTGCAAAAGTTTTTTAAAAACCTCACAGTACCAAGAACTGGCAAGGATGTGGGAAAATGGGATTCTTTTCCACTGCTGGAGGGGAGAGAGACCAGCACATCCACTCTGGAGCGATCAGCGACATCTAATTAGCAGCCTGTGAATGCCCCGTTCACTCGGAGCCAGCTCTCCTGCTTCTGACTCAAGGCTTGCTGAACTTCCCTGTTAACAGAAATGGCTGAAGCACTGTTGAAAGAAAGAAAAGATTCCTGGGTCCAAACCTCAGACCTGCCAGGGACATACCTGGTAATATGTATATTTAACAAGCTCTCCAAGGTGGGACTTATTACCTGGCAAGTGTGGGGAAAATTGTTCTGTAGAAAACCTAGCCTGTGTGCACAAAGGCATGCCGACATTGTTCACCATGGCATGATTTATCATCATGAAAAAATTGGAAATCATGTACATACACATCCATCAATAGGAGACTGGAATACAAATTGTGGAACAGCCATACATTGAAATGCTACAAGGTAACTCTGGCCTCCTGCCTGGCCAACCCCGAACTGCTCATTTCCAGAGGCTGGCCAGGCCTCTAAATCAACAGGTCCTCTGTGTGCTTTTCCCTGCTGGTGCCACGCCCCATGCTCAGTGGAAGGAACTGCAAGGCGTTCACTGCTGGGATTCTTCTGCCCTTCCAGTAGCTGACGATTCCTATTGAGAAGCAGGAGCAGTGACTCACATGGGCCAGCTCCCTGGTGGTGGCGGCGCTGCCGAGGGCAGGAGCACCTTTGGCAGAGGGCACACCAACCCCCGGTGTCAGGAGATGCTCCTCGAAAGAAGGGTTCTGCGGTCAAGCTCGGCTGGGAATGCGGGACACCCCCACCCTTCTCAGACAGTTACCACGTGAGTTCACTTAGTACAAGCATGGGAAAACCTGTCTTACAGACACTCAGAGACCCCGTGACAGCAACGGAACAGCTCTGGGAGCACATGTTTCAGGGCTGGGACCACCACCGCATTAGCCAGCTCTCCCCAGACCTCTCGCCGGCAGAACCCCTTTTCCTTGTAACCCCTTTACTTGAAACCCCTCTGGCCCTTGATGGGATCTCTGTGGAGCCTGACATGGGTGGGGCCAAATATAAATGACGCAAAGAGCACTCTGCCAAAACTGAAACAGAAGTGTGAGGCACACGGGTGGGTGCGCACTGGGGGCCAGGTTGCCCCGGTGGTGGGGGCACCGGAGCACAGGGCAGGGGACCTGCCCCCCAGGCGCTCACAGGCCCTGCTCAGACCGCAGCTGCAGAGCCACAGCAGTGTGAGCTGCTTACGGCTGGGGGCCGTGCCTGGGTGCCCTGGGGTGTGCGCCCTCTTGGCACCTGGCGCAAGGCACACAGGTACCAGGACACGGTTCACGGGTAGGACACAGGGATGTCCTTCCCAACTGCCTTCCCTTCTCACTCCTGCCAAGCAGTGTGTGGCATTGTCCTGCCAGCTCCCACAGCCCCCTGGGCCCTGAGCCATGCCCGCATGCTGCAGCTCACCTGTCAGGTGGGGCTCAGAGCCGCCCGAGGTGCCCAGGGGAGGCCCTCAGACCCAGGCTCAGGCCCAGCCAGCAGCCCCTGTGTGGTTATGCCCAGGAACCAGGGTTAGAAAGATGAGGAGGGGTCTGTGAAGGACACATCCATGGGAACTGGACAGGTGGCTGTGGGAGGAAGAGCAACCTGGTGTGTGTGGTGGCTCCCGTCCCAAGGCCTAGGGAGCCAGGTCCTGGGTAGGGCTGCTCTGGGAAGGCCCCCAGGTCCCTCTGCTGGCCCCCACAGCTGGCCACCGAGGAGGGGCTCGGTCCAGCCTTCAGGAGGAACAGTTGGGGCAGAAGACAAGTGGCCTAACCCAGCAAACCCTGAGCCAGCACTGGGACCTTGGCGATCACAGCAGGCATGGCCTTGTCTCTGTGGGGGGGGGCTCACCGCGGGGGCCGTGGGGTGGAGACACACATGCAGAGGGTCACACAGGGGTTAGGGCAGCCATCACAGTGTGGAAAGGGCTTCGAGAGAGGACGTGCCATCTGCTGAGAAGGGGATCAGGAGGGAAGGCGTGTGCAGGCGTGTGCGCGGAAACCCATCCCTGCCTCGCTGGGGGCGGCAGCCGCGGTGCAGAGCTGCAGGTGGCGAGGGCGGCAAGACCACCCGGCGTGGCCTGGGGAGGAGGAGACAAGGGTCAGACGGAGGCAAGCCCGCCTGCCTCAGAGCCTCGGGCTCCCCTGGGGCCTGGAGACCAGGCGCAGCCCCTCTGGACAGTGTCAGGACTGACAGTTTCTGAGCCTAACTGAGTTTTTCCTTTGGATCAATAAAATCTCAGGATGGCCCATTCAGGATACATCTTGGGTGGGGAGCAAGGCCTCGTGGGTGGGCTGGGGTGGGAGCGCCCTCCTACCCAGGAGGCTGGGCGAGGCTCCGGTGTGCACAGGTCATCTCTGGTCGGCTGCAGGTTAGGAGAACCACCCTGACCTTGGCCCTCAGGGCACAGAACGTGGCGGCCAGGAGCCTGTGCTCGGGAGCAGCCAGCCCACCTGGTTCATCTCTTGACCAGACTGGCTGGGGTGACTCCACTCTGGGCCTCACTGCCCCAGCTGTAAAGTGGGGATGAAAATGGCCCCTGCTTCCTAGGAGGGAGTGAATGAGGCAGCGCGGGGCCTGATGACAGAAAGGGCTCAGATGGGCACTGTTATTATTACTGAGTTTCCCTGTCCTTAGAAAGCAAATAATAGCACAGGCTTTGTCCCCTTCAGGGGTTGTCAGGTGGGCAGACAGCCTGAGAGCTCAAGACAATAAACGGCCACGTGGCCGTGACACTGACAGGTGGAGATGTGGCCGCGGTCTGGCCTTCAGGGGCCCTCTGCGGGCAAGGGCCGGAGGCGGCGGGTGGGGAGGACTGGGGCACTGTGGGTGGTGGGAGGAGACAGGATGGCGGAGACACAGACTTGCACTGGTGCCCTGTCCCTGGACAAGTTCTGCCCTGTCCCTTGCTCTTGGGGACGGGGATTTGCGTGTGCACGTGCAGGGGGATCCAAGGGACCCCTGCATCCTATGTTCCTGGCTGGCCTGGGGGTGGGACATGGAGGGGGTCTGGGGAAGGCCATGAAGGGGGTCTGGCCCCACCACTGTGACCCAGCATGCCCCCCATACCCCCTTGCCACTTGCCACTTTACACTAGCACCTTGTGATCTGCTGGGTCTTATGGGTTTTTTCTTTAAATATATTTCTGGGAAGCCTGTATTTTTACTCTTTTCCTGCCAGGTTCTTTTTTTTTTTTTTTTCTTTTAATATGTGTACACTCCATTAGGCAGTAAAATCTCCACATGAAGTCATCCTCGGCAGCTAATAGTCAAAACCCTGGGTGTTCAGGGAACAAAGCGATTAAGAAAACCAGGCCCGAGTGCTCCAGACAAGGGAGAGGCGGCCAGTGGGGTCAGGGTCCACATTTTCTTTCAGCATGCGCCTCCGTTTTGTGAACTGCTGACGGCTGAACATTACTGCAGACACCCAAGGGGTATGGAGCCCTTGCCCGGCCCCAGCCGTGCCCTCCAGAGGCTCACCATGGGGCGCACAGCCCCACTGCGCCCACAGGGGGAGCCGCTCCCTCCTGGGGGAGTTCTGCTCATCCACCACATGGCGGCTTCGCAGGCTGGGGTGGGAAACAAGCCCCGGCCCCATCCCCAGAGCAGGGACAGGTGTGGGGAAGGACAGCACAAGGGACCGGGCACGCAGAGGCAACACGGACCTGAGAGCAGCCCCGACTCAATCCTTCATCCCACAGATCCCGACACCGGGATCTTGGCAGTCCAGCCTCCCGGCTGCGAGAAAGTCCGTGTCGGCTGTTTAGGCCACTCCCTTGGCGGCACTGTCACAGTGACCCGACGGCTCTGGGCAGAGGGAAAGAGGGCACGAATGCCACCTTCCCCGGGGACAGCAGAGACCATTTCCTAGAAGTCCTTCAATCTGGCTGTTTGCTTTTTTTAAACAGATTTACTGAGATATAATAATTCACTTACTGTATACTTCACCTCCTTAGAGTACACAAATCAGTGGTTTTTGGTATATTACATTGCTACTCTTTGTAAACTGTAGTAATATGCATAAACATAGAATTTGTCATTTTAATCATTTTGAAGTGTATGGTGCAGTGGCATCAATTACCTTCACCAGGTCATACAGCCACCCCCCTCTATAGTTCAAAACCTGTCCTGCCACCTCAAACAGAAACTGCCCCCATGACGCACTAACTCCCCGTTCCTCCTCCCCCGGCCCCTGGCAACCTCCACTCTACTTTTGTCTCTATGAATTTTCCTGTCCTGGGTATTTCACATAAGTGGAAGACTGCAATATTTGCCTTTTTGTGTCTGCTTATTTCACTTAGCATAATGTCCTCAAGGTTCCCACTCGGGCAGGTGTCAGCACCTCACCCCTTTCGTGGCTGAGTAATATGCCATTGGACGGCTGCGCCCCGTTTTGCGTCTCCGTTCACCAGCTGACGGACATCTGGGCTGCTCCCACCTCGAGGCCCCTGTGAAGAACGGCGCTGTGACCATTCATGTATGAGGTTCTGTCCAAGTCCCTGCTTTTGACCCCATTGTCAATACAGCGTGCCCACAGCTTTCCCACAATTCATAGGGAAGGACACGTGGGCTGAGGTGCTCATAGGGAAGGACACGTGGGCTGAGTGCCTTCCATGGTGAATCATCAGGAGTATGTGACATCTTACTGCAGGTGACATTCACCTTGACCACTTGGCTGAGTCTACCAGGACCCTCTGCTGTGCTTTCCCTACTTTTCCCTTCATAATTGCAAACTATTAGGAGGTGGGCTACTTCTAGGCTATACAAATATTCTGTTTCTGCTTAAATTTCCAAAGGGCTCTGTTTTGAACCTGCCAGGCTGGAGATGTCTACTGATGGGCAAGGCAGAGGTCCCAAGGCTAGTGACGTCAGCCTCCGGAACTCGGGAGGGCCAGCTGGAGGCAGAGGCCGGGGAAGCTGCCCACGACTGGGCAAGCCGCAGGTCTGGGTGGGTCACTCAGGGGAGAATGGGAAGCAGAGCAGTGGGCCTAGGCCAAGCAGCCCTGAAGCCTGCAACATCTGAAGACCAGGAGGCCAGGAGGCCAGCAGGGAGGCCAAAAAGAGGCCCCGTGAGAGACCCGGGAGGCCAGGAGGCCAGGGGACGCAGGGCCTCAGCAGGAGAAACACTGGAACCCCCTTAGTTCTCCAAGATGACAGGCCTGTTTCCCGCTCTGGCACCTCCGCCCCCTCCTGCGTCCTGCTCCCTCCCTGCTGCCATCCCTGTACCCCCTCCCTCTCACTCCGCAGGCCCACAGGCCCGCAGGCCCGCCTCGGGGGCTGCTCCCCTGGGGCCCCTGCCTCAGGCTCTGGTATGCTCCTGGAACAGCACAGCTGCCGCACTCGGTCCCTATGGCCTTGGAGCCTTGGGAGCAGCCCCCCGAGTCTGATTTTCCAGTCCCAACACACCCACCGCTTCTGCCCACAGGACACCTCGTGAAGTTTAAAGCCGCTGCCGAGCCCCCACAGTCCCAAGCCAGGCTCTCTGTGTGATGTTCTGGGGATCCAAGGTTACCGTGACGAGGTCCTCCCTCGGGCCTGCTCTAGGGGAGTGGACGAATCCTGGGCGCGCCCTCCTACGGGCCACGCACCTGATCCCACTTCCCAGTGCGCCGGCAGCCCTCAGCACCGCCCTGCCTGCTTGGTGGAGCTGCGTGCCGAGAGCCGTAAGTCAGCGTGACCTGCTATTCTGTGCAACAACAAATGATTCGGCAGGCAGGCCTCCTCCGCTTGTCTTACAGGTTTCACACATGTGCACAGACAACACACACTGTCCGATGGAAGCTGCCAGGAGGAGCCAGCCCTGGGGTTCCCAGTCACCTGCACCGTGCCAGGCACGGCCACAGACTCAGGCTCCCCCAGCCCTGGGCACTGGATCAGGGAGCCTGGCCTGACGTGACTGTAGGTGTGCTCAGCATGACAACTGCAGGGTCGGTGGGGCTGTGATTGGGGTCCTGGGCTTCTGGGCCCGAAAGCTGTGAGGGTGACTTTTTTCCCAGGTCTCAGACATAAACCTGGACCTGTCCAAGCCTCAGGTACATGAAATCATAGTTTGGGAATGCAGAATTTTCCTTGTTTCAGGTGTGGAGGGGGGAAGCTCCATCCTGCAATGTGACTAACTAGGAATGGGAACCCTTCCTCTTTGGGCCTCTGTACATTCCTTCTGACCCAGTAATTCCACTTTGGGAAATTTATTCTACAAGAAATAATCAAGCAAGTATACAGAAATATGTTTGTGGTGAAATTCAAGTGAAGTCTGGAGTTGAGTTAATAATATATGCACAATGTCGGTTCCTTGTTTGTGCTAAGTGGACTGTGGAGAAGTAAGACATTATAAGGACGGAAGCTGGGTGGAGAGCAGACGGAGCTCTCTGCTGTCTTGGTAACTTTCTGTGACTATGAAATTATTCCAAAATCAAAAGGTTATTTTAAAAAATACACACACATATGTCTGCATGGGAATTTTCACTGCAACACTGTTTAAAATAGTGAAAACTAGAAACAGTGATGTCTACCAGTCTAAATCGTCTCTCAGTCTGGGAATCATTAACTGTGTACTGGTACAAGTGTATTATACAAGCTGTGCAGCAGCAAAAAAGGGGAAGGCGCCCCATATACACTGATATGGACACTCAGGTGTATTAAGGGGGATAAAAAGACTATTGAACTTTATGGGCTGATCCCATAAATGTAAGAAAGTATGTGTTTATATACACATAAAAGAGTCCACGAGGACCGATGTGAAACTGTAACAGTGATGATTATCCCGGGAATGCGATGAGGAGGTAAGGGCCACTTTCTAGTGCACGTATTCCTGCATTATTTGAACAGTGTCTTCTGTGCAATGTGCTTATACTACTCTGTGCAAGTGGCCACCACCTCCCCGTGGATTTACTGCAGAAGCCCCCTTGCTCTGCCCTCAACCCCTGTAATCTTATCTCAACACAGAAGCCAAAGGGACTTCTTTAAGACCTGAAGTCAGATCACATCTGTCCTCTGTGCAAAAGCCCCAAATGGACCTTCTCAGCAGAATAGAAGTGGCAGAATAAAAGCGAAAGCCTTCGGAGGGCCTGTGTGAGTCCCGACCCCTCTCACTCTGGCTAATGTTCCTTCTCTCTGCTCCAGCCGCCAGGCGTCTGTGCTGTTTCTCCTCCAGGCTGTTCCCTACCCCTGGGAAGTTCCACCCCCAGAAATCTGTGTTTCCCCCTTCCCAACCTGTTCCTCCAAGTCTTGGTTCAAATCTCATAGGAACCCATGTTTAACACGGCTCTGCACCCACAGTGCCAGCACCCGGCCCGCGGCTCATTGTCTAGAGCCTCCTTCTCACATACAGCAGAATCTGCTTATCTTTACCATCTGTGTCATCTGTCTTCCTGTGCAAGCATGTGGTCCACGAGGCAGGACTTCTGTCTCTCTGGAACACTTACGCCTCCCAAACACCCGGCAAGGTGCTGGCACAGAGTGGCCACCCCTGACTGCTGGGAAAGGAGTCAGTGACTCAACAGGAAGACCACAAAAGCACTTCCCCTAATGAGTTCTTTGCTCTCCCTGACGAGCCGGACTATGTTACCACAGACAAGTCGCTTGACCTTCCCGGGAAGGGCCCCTCTGAAAAATGGGGGTAATTCTCCCTTCCGTGGTCTTCCTCCCACACATGGGTACATGGCACCATATATCCTGGACAACTTGTGAAGGGCGGCGTGGCTCAAGGCTCTAAAGGTTCACATTCAGCATGTTATTTGCTAAGTTTCTTCAACGGAAGTGAATATGTTTAGTCTTCTCCTTACATATTCCTCTCCAGTTTTTAAAAATGGCTGCTCATTTCTCAAAAAGTTACACACAGAATATATCACACAACCCAGAAATGCCATAACCAGTGGTTCACCCAAGATAAGTGAAAATATATGTCCACCAAAATCCTGTTCACAAATGTTCATAGCGGTGTTATTCACAGGAGCCAGGAAGTGAAAACAACTCATGTGCCCGTCAGTGGGTGACTGTGAGGCGGATGGGGTCTGCAGATGTGACAGGACACGATTTGGCCATAAACAGGAATAAAGTACTGAGACACGGTACAAGAATGAACCTTGATGACTCTGCTAAGTAACAGACAGACAGATACAAAACGACAGATGCTGCAAATCCATTTACAGGAAATGTCCATAGCAGGCAAATCTACAAAGACTGAAAGGAGGCTGGAGGCTCCCAAGGGCGGGAGGTAAGGGGAACTGGGGATGACTGCTTGTGGGGACAAGGTTTCTTTGTAGGCTAATGGGAAGCCTGTAGAGAGTTAGACAGTGCTGATAGTTGCGTAGTTTTAAAGGGAATTTGATGGGAATTTAAAGGACATTGCACACTTTAAAGGGAATTTGACAGCATGTGATTTATATCCAATTAAAAACTGTTTAAACCTGCTGCTCACATGGTAAAACCTCTGATTCAGACCCATCCCAGCTTGGCTGTCCCCTTCAGCCCCACAGGCCTTGGGCCAGCTCAGTGCCTGACGCACAGTCTCTCATAATGACTGCCGGCTGCATGGAGCTAACTCACACGGAACCCAATTAGACCTGTGCACTGGGGGGGCAGGTGGCGCCATCCTTGCAGTGAGGACATGGGACTGCTCTTCCCCCAGTCCTGGGGAGCAGGCTGCGGGGGTGGAAGGCACCCCCTGGGGGAAGCAATGGCTAACCTGAGATTTGTAAGGCACCTGTGGTCAGCTCAGGGCAGGCTGTACTGGAATTCAGACATTCTGGAGAGTAACCCTGGAAGTCCCTGCAGATATTTAAGCCAGGGGACTTGGCCAGATTTGCCTGTTCGAAATAAATCTTAAACCTCAGCTAACAGTCAGAGTCAAGTCAAAGGCCTCCCTCTCCCACTGTGAGGAATAGATACCAGTGTATAGTGAGCCTATTGGCTGGGGGTCAGAACAGTGGTTACCAGCGGGGAGCACTGACCGGAAGGTGGCACAGGAGAACCTCTGGGGCTGGAATGTTCCATATTATTGATCTGTGTGGTGGTTTACAGAGGTACACATATGTAAAAATTCACCACGCTGTACACTTCCGAATAATGCACATTACCGTATGTTACAACGTTTGAAAGAATGAACAGATCAGATTTAAGGCAATAGTTGTTCACCTGCCAATATCTAGCTCCTGGTCTTTCCCTTCATGGCACTCATGGCATCTGAGGTTGCTGTGGGAGCCTGTCTCCCCTTCCAGACTGTGCTCTGTGAGGCAGTGATACCCTGGTGGTGCTCGCCAGCGGATGAGCCACGGGTGACGCTGTGTTTCTGAGCTATGTTGCCCTCCATATTCCTGCTTCCTTTGGGAACCCCGGCTCTGTTGCAGCTCTGCCTTCAGACAGGACATGACGGTGCTCAGTGCTGGCCCAGCTAGCACAGCAGAGCAGGTGGCCTGGCTGCAGAGAAGCAGTTTGCCAGCTGCCCCTGGGGGCCTCGGTGCAATGTGGCCGGCAAAGACACTGACTGGACTGAGAGGCCACACACCCACCCCTGCATGCCCTCAAATACTCCACGCAAAAATAGCAAGAAGAAAAATATCCCAGTCTTCATGAGGGCCTGGGCCTCCCAGCTGCCCGGCTCCCACTGCCTCACCCCCAGAGCCAGTGGAGAGTCAGTGGGTGACAGTAGTAACAGGCAGACACACACTGCTGGCTGGGGCCCCGAGTGGAGCTGAAATGAGCCTGGCCCAGGCGGTATATGTGGAGGGGGGACTCGGAGCTCCAGGACACAGACCAGGAGCCCCCATAATCAGCTGGCCCACCCTGGGCCTGTTCCTCACGAAGCAGAGATGAGATCCCCATTCTAACCTCAGGTTACGGGAGGGTGCTGGGAGGTGGGTAACGCATGGTGGTTCCCAGCACAAGCTCATTACAGAAATTGGGCGTGCATCCACTGCCCCCAGATGTTTGCTGTCACTCATTTTTCTGTGCCTCAGTCTCTTTCTCTGTAAAATATGGAAAGTCACCACCAGCAGGACTACTGTGTAAAATTTAAGTGAGCCGTCTGGCCTACGACAAAGAACATCAGACCCAGGACTCCCACTGCCAAGCACACACCACAGACTGTGGGAATGTTCTGGTGCAAATGGCCCCAAACGCCTGCATCAGTATCCCAGAGAAATGACAGAAACTGCACAGCAATGAGAGTGGACGATCCACGCAAGCCTACACAAAGCACACGGGAGAATCTCCAAAGCTGGTGTTGAGCAAAAGACACCAGACACAAAAGAGAGCTCACTGCGTGGTGGGCACAAAGTTAAGAAACAGACAAGCCTGACCCAAGGAGTGGTCACCCTGGGGATGGGGGTGGGACAGGAAGGGGCCCCTGGGTGGCTCCCAAGGGGCTAAAAACAGCATTTCCTGATCTGGGGCTGGTTACAGGAATGTATTTCACCTTGTGAAAATATATCAAGCTGTATACTTATGATATGTGCACTTCTATTGTGTTATTCTTTAATAAAATTAATTTACAGAAATTTAAAAAAGAACCATGAAGCATTATACAGCTACTAAAACCATGCATTAGAGCAGATCGCAGGGAGCAGCCGTGTGCAGGTGCACGAGCTTGCATGTACCTGTGCACAAGAGCGTCTGCATGCTGCGCACACGTGTGCACCTACATGTGTGTGAGTGTGCATGTGTGGGCCTACACGCATGCTTGTACATGGTGGGCATGTGCATGGGTGTCTAACTGAGGAGAATAATGATCCATCTACCACAGGGAATCCCATGTCACAGCTGGCAATGCAAGTGGCCACCTGAGGCCGACCCGGGTGTTAACTGTGTTGTCCCCTGGGAAGCCAGAGTGCTGCTTTATGGTCATCTGGGGATGCTAGAGACTCAAAGGAGACCACAGAGGACATTTTTGTTAATAACAGTAACACTTGTTACTCCTTATTGAGCATCGCACTGTGCCCAATGGAGGGCCAAGAGCTTTCCTGGTATTTCCTACTTAAGCGCATTTACAAGTGCAGACAGAGGCTAAGGGGCAGTCAAAGGTACACCAAGAACAGTAAGTGGCCCCACTGGGATTGGAACCCACCCACGCTCACTGGCGGGACTAACTCCCCGGCTCCTGTCCCTGTTCTTACTTAACAAACATTCACCACACCCTGCTCTGTCCCAGCTGTGGACACAGAGCTGACCAGGACAGGACCTGGCCTACAGGGAGCCTGCAGTGCACTGTGGGCACAAACCCAAACACATGTTGCACCAGCAGAGGTTGGGGAAAGGGCTGGGGCGTCTAGAGGACAGCGGTGCATGGTCCACACCCTCTGGGTCTCTGAGCTTCAGGAGTCCCAGGCACCCCCTCCCCTTCACTCCTCCTGGGAGCCCCTTCTCACTCAACTGGGAGCTCTGTAGGGCACACTAGGGTGTGTAGCCCCAGGAATGGGACCTGACCTGGAGAGGTAGGACACCTCTCCTGGGCAAAGGGTGGTTGCCCAGGGAAATCCAGTGGAAAGGTCTGGGTGGTGGAGGTGAACATGCAGCTCTCAGACCCTTAGCTCTCCATGGTCTAGGTGAACAACTTGGCTATTCTCAGCCCTTCTCAGCCCAACAGCCTCATGGTAACCTGGCCAAGTTTCTGTTGAGCTTCCATTAACTCTGCACAAAAGACCCCCAAAAATAAAGGTGCACTGGTAAACTGGCTCCCTGAGGGGGTGGGAGTAAACTCTGGTTTGCAAACATCTGCTGGTTGCCATGGCATAAATACTTCCACTATGGCTGATTGTAAGCTACCAATGTGGTATGTCTGCACAGATTTGGGAAGAAATGTGGACACCTGACTCTTGCAAGCTGATCTAGCTGGCTCCAACACACCAAAGACCCACATACCTGCAACACACATCACCTTGGCTTAGTGTCAACACTGAGAAAACCAGAGGAAGGTGGGCAGAAGCCTGCAGTGGTGGCCAGCATCCGCAGTCTCCCAGCTTAGCAGTATGCTCCCGGGGGTGCCAGGATAAGCTCTTCAGAGAGCGCATGTCTCTGGGGACCCAGTGATGCTGACCAGACTCCTGGTACCAGGAGGTTGCCTAAGGGGGTATGACACCATGCCCAGGCTCCAGATCTGCCCCTAAGAGTAACTGGAGAAGGTGCTGCCTACCAGGTCGGGCTGGGAATCGCTGGGCTCCGTGCACCTGTCCCTGGGCCTCTCCTGCTGAGATGCCTGAGTGTGGCATGGCAACTGCCCACAATAAACACTGCCCAGCGGCCACCCGTTCAGGGGCCGCACCGAGCCCACTTCCCTGGAGGCCCTCTGAGGATGGCAGGGGCACTCTCTGCTGGGCACCTTTGTTTTGTCATGTTTCTGAAGGTGTAAAGTCCAATTTTCTCAACAGCCTCTTTCAGAGCAACAGTGGTTCCCGGCCCAGCTCCACCCGCTGGGACCCGACCCTGGGCTGGCGCAGGGAGCTGGCGGCACATTCACGCTCTGTTTGCCAACCTCTTCAGCTGCTTCCCGGTGACCTTGAGCAAGGCCAAATGTTCTCAGGACTGGGACCAGCGGAGCTGTGCTTCCTCCCACCTGACAGAAGGGGAGGTGCTGAGAACAGATACCAGAAAAGACCTTGAAATGCTGGGGTGAAGGTGGCCACCCAGGAAGCACAGCCCACGGCTGCTCACCTCCTCGTGGGCCCCTAGCTCTGGGCCCCTTCCCGACACTGGCTCCAAAGGACATGGGCTCAGACTTAGACTCTGGGCTGGTGGCTGTCAATTTAAAAATAGGTGCAAAATCTGGGAACCCAGCTCCACAGGCCCAGCTCCCCTCAAACTAAACCATGACCCTAAATATAAGTGCATGTCAGCAGAGAAAGGCCAGTGAGTAGTTCTCAGGGACTCTGATCTGCACAGTTTGAGAGGCAGGCAAGTGTGTTCTTTATCAACTTCCAGTAAGGACTCAAGGGGGACCAGTCCTTACTTCTGCAAGTGGTTAAAGAACAAGCCAGCAGGCAAACAAAACCCTTTATCTCAACCAAAAACTACTCCCAAAGGAGGAAGAGGCTCTTCTCACACTGCTTCTTGGCTTGCCACAGGTGCTGCAGGAGGGGACGGTGGCCCAGCAAGGGCCCTCGGGTGTCTCCGTGGGCCTCCTGTGCTGCCTGGTGTTACGTCTGCAAACATCCAAGCAGAGTGTGTGTTAAAAATGCATGGCGCCTCCCATGTGTCTTTTCAACACCACCAAGCAATTCTCCCGACACAAGCGGAGTGTCTATGATCCAACCCCATTCTGACGCTACTGGGAGACAGCATATCCCGCAGGTTATAAGACTGCCCCGACCACCAGTTCAGACGCCAGTCGAAGTACAGGTTGTTTCCTGTGCTTCTGACCTACCCAGCTAGGCTCCCACAGAGGCTCCCACAAGCCCCTCTCATGGGGGCCACTTCACCTGCTGCAGCGGCTCACAGAACTCAGAGAAACTTCACTTACGGTTACCAGTGTGTCGTCAAAGCTATTGTAAAGGACACAGGGCAAGGGATAGGGAAGGGGGCCGAGCTTCCACGCCCTCTCTGAGCACACTGCCCTCTCAGCACCTACACGTGTTCACCAACTCATTCACCCACTTGGAAGCTCCCACCCGTCCTTCTGGGTTTCTATGGAGTCCTCATTATGTAGCACAACTGATGAAATCACTGGCCACTGGTGACTGATCTCAATCTCCAGCCCCTCTCCCCTGCCCAGGGAACCAGGGAGGCAGGGAGCTGAGAATACCAACCCTCTCATCACATGCTTGGTCCTCCTGGCAACCAGCCACCACCCTCAGGTGCCTTCCAAAAGTCACCTCATTAATACAAACTCAGGTGTGGCTGCAAGGCTTTGTAATGTGTATGAGACCCCTTTCTCTATCTTATTACTTACGAAATCCCAAAGGTTTAGCCCTGTGCCAGAAACAAAGATGAAGACCAAATATATATTGCTTATTATAAGTCACAGTCATCATGGAGCCTAACAACACAGGATGTATGCAGGGGAGGGCAGCACTGAACAGAGAGAACGGAGACATGGGCTCCTGTGATGACCCCACCTCGCTCCTGCCTGGAGTTGCCTTCTGGTTTACTGCTTGGTGGGAGAATAGGTTGGAACAGGTGTGTCTGGCTCCGGTGAGGCCCAGCGGCCACCCGGTCCTGGGATGCCTTTGTCAGGAAGTGCAGGGCAAAGCTCCAGCAGCAAAGGGGTCAGAGCAAATGACCCCTAGCGCCCCAGCCCTAGAGCCCAGAGCTGTTGTCATACGACTGCCTAGAAACTTCCTGCGCCCTCTGAGTCCCCTGAGAATGCTGGCCGAAGAGATTCCCTTTGCTCACGTGGTTTCCTTTTTTAATACATAACTTCTTCCATCATAAAACAAAATAATATAACCATATCACGTTTGGCACTTAGAGATAAGAAGAAAATGTGACCCACAATTCCACAGCACAGTACAATCTCTGACCCCAAACTCAGCTTCCTACGCTGCTGCCCCCCTACCTCCTCTGTCCCCCCACCCAGGACCCAGGTCGGCGGGAGATGGACCTTCAGACAGGCAGATAAATGACAGGTGGATTCCCGTCTTCTAAGTCACCTGCCTGAGCATCTGTGGTGCTGCCCCTACAAACTCATTCCCCTAAAACATGCTTTCCAGGTTGTCACCACTCTTAACCAAGAAATCTGGTCATCAGCTCCAGTCACTTCAGGTTATGCCATAGGCATTTTTCTGGATAGCTACATATGAAGGGCTTTTTTTTTTACACTTTTCCTCACAGACTTTTTATTTTGAGATAATTATAGATTCACACATAGCTGTAAGAAATCTACTAACTGTAGATTTACTGTTTCCCCAAAGGTATCATCCTGCAAAACTACAGAACAATATCTAAACCAAAATAATGATATTCTGAGAGTCAAAATATGTAAGCTTTTAACCACCAGGATCCCTCACGTTGTGCTTTCTAGCTACACCCACCTCCCTCCTGCCCTGACACCCTCCTTGATCCCTGCCAAACACAACTGGTTTCCCATCACTGTAATTTTATCATTTTGAAACTGTTACATACATGGGATTGGATAACACATAACTTTTTGGGATAGGCTTTTTCCACTGGAGATTTATCCCGTACATCAAGTTTTGTTTCTTTTCCTTGCTGAGTATTATTCTGCGGAATGGATATAGTTAAACTATTCACCCACTGAACATCTGAGCTGCTTCCCCTTTGGGGCTTGGAGAAAAACTATCAACATGTACAGGTTTTCCTGTGAATCATTAATTTTCATTTCTCTGTGATATATACCAGGAGTACCACTGCTGAGTCATGCCACAATTGCATGTTTATATTTTTAAGGCACTCCCAAACTACTTTCCCGACGGGTCATAGCACTTTAAATTCTCACCAGCAATGCCCGCAGGACCCAGATTCCCAGCATCCCTACCAGTACTTGCGGCCGTGACTATTTTTTTATTTTAGCCATTCTACCAGGTACGTAGTGCTCTATTATGGTTTTAAATTACATTTCCCTAATGACTAATGAGGTAGAATGTCTTTTTATATGCTTATTTGCTAACTGTGTATCATCTTTGGTGAAATGTCTGTCTGTTTATATTTTTCAGTCTATTTTTTTCTCTTCTGAGTAACTTCTATTTTTCTGTCTTCAGATTCACAGAGTGTTTCCTCTGTCCCCTCAATTCTGCTATTGCGCCCATCCATTGAGTTCTTTACTTTGGGTCTTATGTTTTTCAGTTCTAAAATTCTCATTCTTTTTTTTTTCTCTTCTCTTGGCTGAGATCTACTCCTGTGTGGAGATTTTCTTTGTCATTCGTTTCAAGCATGTTTGCAATTGTTCATTGAAGGATTTTTATAATTGCTGCTGTAAATTTTTTGTCCTAACATCTGTGTCATCTCAGTGCTGGTATCTATTGCTTTTTCTCATTTAAGTTGAGATGTTCTTAGTTCTTGGTATGACAAGTGATTCTGCATTGAAACCTGGACATTTGGGGTATTACGTTATGAGGCTCTGGATCTTAATTCAGCTTTCTCTTTTAGCTGACTTTTTTAGACACAACTCCAGCAGGGGAGGGTAGTGGAGCTGCCAAGTCCAAGTTCTCCACTTGGAATCTGTTGACACTGAGGTAGAAAAAGGGATCTTATTACTGCTGGTTGGGGACAGAAGCACAGAGTCTCCATGTGGTCTCCACTGACACCCCAGCTGAGGGGCCCTCATTACTGCCCAGTTCCTGGGTGGTGGGGGATTCATTACAGCCTCATGAGGGTGGGAGCCTAGGCTCCCCACTTGGCCCTTGCTGGCATGGATAGGAATGTATCACAGGTTTTCAGTGGTATTTGGCTGGCATCGAGTGGTTATTGTCTGCAAGTTACTGTCTTGCTTAGCTTCCTGTTTCTGGCCCTTTACCTGGGAAGAGCAGGCTTCTGTGGGGCTTTCTGCCTGTGCCTATTGGTGTTTTTGGGCTGCTGGCTTCTTCAGGCACAAGTCTGGGATCTCTAACATAAAAAGAAACCCAGGGAACTCACCATTGTGTCATTGCTTGGGTCCCAAGGGCCCTAGGTGGCCTGCCTTCCTCTAGCCGTCTTTTAGACGTTTCTTATGTTTGCTTTAAAAATAACGTTCAAGGTTTTTAGTTGCACTGAGCCGGAGGCACAGGGAAAGGTACTTCTGCTCCATCGTAAGGAAGGAGAAGTCTCTACAAATGCTCTTCATGGATTAGCTCTCTCTCTTTTGCAATCAGGGTGGGTCTTGGATGAAGAAGCAGCAGGTGTCTGACAGAAGACCCCACCAGCCCCCTGTGCAGCGTTTGCTTTGCAGAAGGCCCTGGAGAGCTCTTCAGGGGCTCCTTAGACAGGAGCTGGGCTCCAGGCCCCCTCCACAGCTGGCCAGGCTGTGCTCCAGTGCCCCTTCCTGTGACGGCCCCTTTCCTGTCTCAGGGCTTGACAGAGAGCGTAAACACCAGGCACCCATCACAAGGTTCACTCTTAGCAATCTTGGCTAATTCTGCCTTTATTTTACTGGGAGGAAAACGTGAGGCCACAGTGTTCCTCATGCAAGGCCAGTGAGAAGGATATTTTTAGGTCTCCTTCTCTGACAGCTATGCCTCGGCAAGCTGGCCTTCTCGCTGTGGCCCATAAAGAAAAGGCAGAGGAGTCTATTTCAAAGCTGACAAGTACACGCTGTAAGACTACATAAAACACAATCTCAATTATGTCTAAAAAATATTAAACAAAAGTGGGGGGGGTGCTGGGAGAAAATATGGCAAAATGTTAATTGATGTTATTACAAAAGGATTTCTTTTAGCTGCTTCTTTCAGATTATTTATAATTTCCAAACTTTCCAAGTGAACATATTATGTGTATAAAATTAAAAGCAACATTTTAAGCTAAAAAAAGCAATTCGTTCCCTACCCCAAAACAAACCGGTGCCTATGTGGTGCCATCACAGGCTGCTCGTCTCAGCTGGACCTGGGTTTATTCCTTTAGACTACGAGCTGTGGTCAAGACAGGGCTCTGACGATGTTGCGCACGATGAAACCAGATCCTGGGAAGCAGAGGTTCTAGCTCTTGCCCTGAGTACCTGAAGCTGCCATCTTGCCCAGCCCCAACGCTCTCCAGTTTCAGGGGCACCTCAGGGGGCAACACCACTACAGGGAGGTGCTTTGCAGCTCTGACCGAAGATGGACCCCATGGAGCCTACTCTCAGAGGGCTTTGGAGCCAGGGGCACGTGTGCACCCGGGCAAGTGTCCTCAGGCCCTGTAACAGTCGGTGCCACCGAAGGGCAGTAAAATCCAGCACTTCCAAGAATCAGCCTCCCTGCACCACGGCCTGCTGCAGAAAGCCCTCCAGGACTGCTCATTACCTTGCATGAAATAACTCCACAGCAAGGTGGCCTTCTGCCCAGGAAGACCAGGGCCCACGCTTGGCATCTTCCCCAGCAGATATGTTCTTGGCTCCAGCAGCACACCCGTTGCGGCCTTGCTGGGTGGCCTCTGTTTCGGCAGGCAACTTGGGTTGTGGCCTCCCTGGCAGGGTGTGGGCCCTGGGGAAGCCAGCCAGGCCCCTGGCTGGAAGCCTGGGACCCACAGCCGGGCGAATGCAGGAAAATGAATGCAGTTAAGAGTCAGCTGGTGTGCACCGCGGGCAGGTGCCCTCAGCCCCACCCAGTTTCTCCAGCAGACAGTCACCACTGCCAGAGAGCTGAGGGGTGGTAAAGAACCGACACTTCCAAAACGCAGGACAGACTCAGCAAATACCCTAAGAGGTCACACAGCTTCAGAGTCCCTGCTTGCCGGAAGCCATGCTTACCAGACCCTGGGCAGTGTTCTCTGCCGCTCTGCTTCCTTCAGGTCTCTCCTTCCTCTGCTATTGTAGGTGTGGAAACCTAGCTCTCGGTCCCTCTGCTACCTGGAAATGACCACTAACTTCCCATCACAGAGGTGGGGCCACAGATGGTCCCTGTGCTGACATCTGTGGGAAAGCACTGATGGCCAGTTGGGAGAGCAGGGCTTGGCCTGGCCACTGGCCACATCTTTATTTATAACTTCTCTTACTTCCAGTGTTAAGGCCCCGCAATTTCAGCAGAAAAGGCCGGGGGAAAAATGAATGCCTTGACATTTTTTCCAAACATCCTCTCAAAGAGCGCTTGGCAAGGGAACCTGGTTTTGCTGGGAGCATGAGAAGGTCTGTGGCCGCCGAGCCTCCTCGGATCGGATCTATTTTTGTTTGGTGAGACATCTGGGCTTTGCTAGGCTTGACACTTGGGACCATAAAGGAAAAACAAAACACGTACATGGGGACTAAAAGCTCTACCAAAGAAAGTGGGTCTTGAGCGTTTCGTTACACGTCGGGTGGACTGGGGAGCAGCGGCAGCGTGGTGAAGGCCCCCCACCTGCTGCCCGCTGCCCGCCTCCACTGACAGGGCCAGCAGGACGCCCGCTCGGGGACTCTGCCCCAGCCTCTTCCTGCGAGCCCTTCCGGGAGGTTGTGCGTCTGAGCCACAGAAACACAAGCCCAGTGCATCCGCCCACAGGAGAGGCAGACAGAGCAGCTCAGAGCACGGCTTCCAGAGTCCCATTGCTGAGGGCCAAACCCCATCTGTCCCCGACTCCTCCCAGACCTCGCCTGGAGGTGGCAGTACAATCAGGTGCTGTGAGGAGCCGGGCATGGCCCCAAGGCCCGCGGTGAGTTCCGGGTGGATGGTGGCTCCCTGGGGACAAGGAGACCCAACACCCACAGGCAGACATTGGCTCAGGACATGGGAAACGGCTCCAATTGCTCCCTGGCATGGGGCTCATGTTCCAGAAGAATCACTGTGGCTCTTTCCCCACAGGAAGGCCGAGAGGACTGCTGGGCAGCCACTGGGCCCACTCCCCAGGCCAGGTGGCCTGACAGCTGCAGTGTGGCCCTCGGGGTGGCTGGGGCAGCTGTCCAGTCAGCAGGAGAACGCAGGGCCATGCGGCTGTTTCTCTCTCACAGCTTCTCCCAGAGTTGTCATGGTGCCTCCCTCCTGTGACCCAGAAGCTCCAGGCAGTCAGGACAGGAAGGACAGAGGAGGAAGCAGGTGCAAGAAGACCGTGGATAGAAGGGGCAGAGGCCACACCCCGTGGCCACCTCTGTGTTCCCCCTCACCCACCCCTGCACCCACCTGAGGCCCCCTAGCCTCCCCATGACCTCACCTGTTGCCCCCATGTGTTCCACCACTCAGCCCAAGACCACCTGTGGGAGTCCTACACCCGCATCACCCACAGTCCACTCCTGTGTGGCTTCCTCGCCCCTGTGTGCTCTGTGCCCTCCCCCTGCCCCCATGGCCGGCCTTGCCTAGCATCACTGTGGGGTATGGATGGCACCCGGCCCCACCAACGACCACCCTAGGTGTGAGCCCATGAGCTAGGTAATGACAAAGTTGCCTGAGGTTTCAGCCCCCAGCCCCACCAGAAGACCAGCACCCCGAACCCTCCTCCAGGAAATGGGTTTTCCAAATGGACTGTGATTTACTCCAAGACAGAAATCACTTATTTATATACTCTTGTCTCCCCAGTTCCTGGAAACCAGGGGTCTGGGTGCAAAGTAAACACACAAAGCTATGTGTTGACTTGCATTCTAAACACGAACAAAGGGGGCTGGTATGCATGAGTTCTGAAGGCACACCCAGCGTGCTTTCAGGACTGCAGCGTCCGCAGGCCACCTGGGCACCACCACTCACTCAGCGAGCATTTACTGAGCACTGAGGAGCAGCCGGCCCTTGAGGGGCCCAGATCTGCCAGCCATTCACCTTGGCCTCGATGCTGGGGATAAAATGAAGAAGCCCTGGTCTAACTAGTGCAAAGAGGGACCTGTCATGAGAGCTGTGACTAAGGCACAAATGAGGTATCTTGGGGGACAGACAAGAAAAAGCCTCAATTTCCACAGTGGCATCAGGAAAGACTTCCTGGAGGAGGTTACACACACAAGAAGAGTCAGAGTGTGGAATCAGGAAGAAGAGAGCATTCCAGGCAGGGGCGGCCTGACACAGAACTGCTACGGTTTGCCTGCCTGGAATTCAGGGTATGAGGGAGGAGCATGGACAATGAAACCAGAATGCTCAGTGGGGAAGTTCTACAAGGACCTCAAACACCAGGCACAGTAGTTCAGACTCTGCCCTTTGAAAATGGTGTCACAGATCCAGGACAAGTGCCGGCAAAGGTAGTTTCAAACCTGCTCCAAGATCCCCACTGTGCCCTGACCTTATAATGGAACTACAGGCCACTTGCACAGAGGCATGCACCCCATCAGACTCCACACAGCACCTGATGCAGTCCAGTGCTACTTCAGCACCTCTTCCCTCTCCAGTTTGATGGGTCCCAGGACTAGGAGGCCGGGGTGCCTGACCCCCACTGCACACACTTAGAGCACAAAGCAGTCAGGGAAGGCCATTGCTGGACACAGACCTCAAAGACCCTCCACCAGGACCACAGCAAGAACGAGCTACAGTCCTGGCTCTCCCACTGCCCGGCATGCTTTCCTGGGCAAGTCATTTTCCTCCAGGTGCCTCAGTTTCCTTGTCTGCAAAACTGGGCTAAGATAGCATCAGCCTAACACTCAGTCGATAGGAGCGATTACGCTGAGACCGGCGGCAGCAAACCCGAATGCCGTCTGCACCCATCACGCAGCTGCAGGAGCTCTCCGGCTCTCCTGCCACGGAGCCTGGGGCCTGCTGGCCTTATCACTCCCAGCAACGATGGGGCCCCAGCTGGTTCGGGCCAAGTTTGTCAAGCGCGTCATCCTTCCTTTCACTTGCCTGGCTGCTCATGGCGTCGGCAGGGGCCTGACCCAGAACAGCAACATCTGGAAAACGGCCTCTCCCACAACCTCCTGTGGGTTTCAGCCTGTGACAACTTAGATTTTTCTTTACAAATAACTAGAACTAAATTATACCCCCTTCCAAGCTAATGTTTTTTTTTCTGCTGATTTATTCTGGTGTCCCAAGCTCCTAGGTATGAGATGGGAGGTTGCTGATGACACTGGTGAAGGTCCACAGAGTGCTTACTATGTGTCGGGCACAGTTTGAGGCACATCACCTCTACCCAGAGCCCATTTAAACTGCACGGTGACCACGGGGCACCCACATTCTACAACCCAGAAAGGGAAGCATTTGAATGGTGGAGGGGCATTCCAGGGTCCTGCTACTTGGAAGTGGCCGAGCGGGGATATGAACCCTGGTCCTTGTTACCCCAGGCAGCCTCACAATTTTTGAGTACCTGGGATTAAAATGTAGTTTTCTCAGCTAGGATCCTTACACGCACTGACTGTCCGTCCCACATACCGGAAATTAATTTGCTAAAATCTTTAGCCTTCGTACCTGACTGGATTAGAGAACAAAAAAGAAGCATCTTCTCCAGAGAATAAATGAGCCTCAGACTCTACGTTCCATCTTTGATGAAATGCAGATTTCTCGTTAAAAGAAAAGCCTTGGTTTTAAAAACATAAAGAATGAGAAAGGCTATAAATATGCAATTTCCAGAAGGAAAAAAATCAGAGACCAAGAAAGATGAAAAAACCTTTAGCCTCATTAGTAATCAAAGACAGTATCATTTTTTTTTTCTCTCAATGGAGACATTTTTAAGCAATGATGGTAGTGCTTACTGGTATTAACTGCTGGCGAGAATGTAAAGTAACAGAGCCTGTCTATACCGCAGACGGGAGAATGACTGATGTTGGGAGAGAGCCTTCTGCAGAAGCACCACAGACCTTAGAATGTTGCATGTCCTCTGACCTGGCAACCCCATACTCGAGAATTTATCTTAACGCAAGAATTACAAGTAAGTGCAAGGCCACGCTCCAAGAACATTCAGCGTGGCCTGTTCATACCAATGAAGCACTGGAAACAAATGGAATATCTAGGGATACGGTGCGTCCACATGACGCAGGAGGATGCAGTCACTGTAATGACAGCCTGGGAGAACAGCATGGGTACAGAACAGGGTTCTAAAAACCAGTCGCTGGAAAGAAGTTTAAAAAAAATCCAGGACACATTCCTGCTCCTCTTTAATGGACTATGTGACCCATAATGTGTATTCTGTGTAGAAGGTCTGGAAGGTGGGCCCCAGATGTTTGCAGAAGTCACCTCTGGATGGAGGGCCGGTCTGAGCTGTACTTGCTTTGCTTCTCCAGTTTTTCTGAATTTTCAACAGTGAGCACATGTCAGGGAGCCGAGCGTCCCGAGTTTGAATGCCGCTGTTGCCACCTCACGGCTGCGGCCTCCCAAGGAGCCTGTGTAAGTGAGCGCTGGGGTCAGCGGGCCAGGGTGCAGCCCGGTCTCACTGTGTCCTGGCTGTGTGACCCTGGACAGCTGCTGTACGGTCGGTGACAGCAGTACCCACGATGTGGGCTCAGCAGGTAACACAAGATTAACGGCTGAGGGCAGAACCAGCCCAGAACAGGAGCTCAGGAATGTTCACGGTTTTATTATCAGTAAGAAAAGATACTGAATTAAAACAACAACAGACTAACAGTAGGTGTTCAATAAACGCTGGCTGTCACTGCGCAGTGTCACTTTCTCCTCTGATGTGTGTGCCACCCTGACCAACCACCCGGTGCTCGTGGAGAAATAACCTGTACCCGTTTGCCTCATTCCTCCACTGGAGAACCTGTCCTGTCTGGAAACTTCTGCCACTGTTGCAAAGCCTCTGGGGCCCAGAGATGGGATGGTAAGCAGAAACGAGAAGGGGAAAAGCCAGCCCTGCAGGAGCCCAGCAGGCCCAGCAGGCCCAGCGCCCACGTGGTGGGAGAGGGTGACACTGGCCCCAGTAACGGCCCACCTGGCCTGCCCGCCCTGCCTGTGTCCTTCTCTGCCCCCAGGGCTCCAGGCAATGACAGTAATGATGACAGCTGCGGTAGCATTAGCCGGGGGCCTACTGTGCGCCAGGAAGAGGGTAAGCACTTTACGCACATTATCTAATTTACTCATCACATCTTATTATGTTAACTACTCTTAAAAGTGGTTAAATACCTTCTACCTGGCCAAGGTCATACCAGCTCAAGGCGCTGAGGCAGGATCTCTGAGTACAAGCAACTCCTGCTGCTAACGGCCCCGCCACACTCTGTCCCAGCACAGGCGTGGGGGCTCCTCTCTTCACTGGAATCCCTCCCAAAGATCCATGTGGTGCTGCCTAAAGGAGACCCTGCAGGGACAGCAGGAAGTCCCCATCCCTCCCAGAGCACTGCTATGTCCCTGAGCAGGAGCAGGACGGATTCCAAGCAGATCAGCGTACAGAAATCCCGCTGTGAACACTGCCTGCTGGGGCTGCTGCTTATCTCCTGTTCCAGACACGGTGCGGGCGGTTGGGGGCCTCAGGGCAGCTCACGAGGCTGACAATATGACCAGGAACCAGGCAACACACAGGAACAGGAGTAGTCCTGGCCCTAGTGTGCAGCTGCCGGCCTTTTCCTGGCGCTGGGAAGGGGTGGAGAGGAGAGGGCTGAGGGGAGCTTTCTGCATTAGAGAGGGTTCCTTTGCCAGGACACACGGATTTGGAGGCTATGTAAAAGCCCCAGAGACCCAGGGCCCCTGGGCTTCCTGGCTGGCTCCCCTCAGCGCCGGCCCAAGATTTGGACCCTGGGTGCTGCTGGGCCTCCCTGTTGCTGGCGTGGCCTCTCCGCCTGCCACCTGCAGCCCTCACACCCATAGGCCCAACTCTCCCTTGCTGGTGGCACCCGGGAGCACCCCTGGTGATGGAATGTGGGCACAGCGTGGTCAGGCTTGTCCCCAGCCTGCTTTGCCCCTGGGACAGAGAGGAGAGCACAGGTACCGCCTGGCAGCAGGTGCAGGGCTGGGGGAGGAGGAAAGCCGGAGGTCTACCCTCTGAATGTTCCAATGCTTGGGACGGAGGCTCCACGGGCCCCCAGGTTCGGTTTTGCCTCTAGTTCAACACGTGGCTTTCTTGTTCTCTTTCTTCAAGATCTGCTTTGTCAGGCTGACTGTGTTGAGCCAGAACACAAGCTGAGCCCTGGGACAGCCCAGTCACAAGCATCTGACTCCCCTGGCACTGCCGTCAGTCGTCAGCCGGGTGCCTGTCGCAGAGTCCCGGGGCGGTAACGGGGCGCTGTGGGTGGGGGTGAGAGGTGCTGACCGCACCCCAGTGAGGCAGGGCGTGGCACTTGGTGCCCAGAGGCACAGTGCGCAGAATCAAAGAGCTCTAGGAGGCCGGGGAGCGCTGAGCCGGGCCTCATTATGAGCTGGAAGGCCAGCTTAAAGGATATTCCAGTAATTGCAAGGTTTTTTGTAAATGTTAATTACAGTTACATTAATTAGCTCTGAACCCACTGATCTATGGATTATATTAGGTTTATAAGTGTAATTACCTTAACAGGCATATGGATCACGATTATGCTCCAATTAAACCCCCAGTGTATACCATATAAATCGGCCAAGGGGGTCCTCCTAATTCTTCAGGGTCGGCTGTTAAAATGCTGGTGCTTTAAGGGCCTTACACTGCGGCTGGCCCTTCACAGGCTCAAGGGGCATTTGGGGCTGGGAGGGAGGGAGGCCCACATGGCCTCTGTATTTTCCAAGGGACGGCAGCCACACATCCAGTCCCTCTAGGCCTGATCTAGAATGACTGCTTGGCAGGCTGGGGGATGGTGGGGCTCCCACGTCTGAGGGGGCGTCTACAGGATGACGGGCTGGGCCCAGCTTGGCAGCTCCTCCACGAGGACAGCCCAGGAGCCCCCCTTTCTTCCCTCAAGATCAGGACACTCGTCAGCCCGTTAATTATGACTCTCAGCAGCTCCAGGCAGAGCTGGTTTACTTCCCTGATCTCCGGAGAGGCTGGGGAGTACATTAACCCTCTTTCCAGGGTGGGGCGTGGGGAGGCCACAGGGCCAGAGGATAGGGCCACTCTTCTGACAGTGGCCACGAAGCAACGGGGTCCCCCACCTGACAGCCTGGAGGATGGATGGGGCCAAGGGGACAGCAAGGAAAGGCTTGAGGACAACTCAGAAGAGCAGGGGCCGGACAGAAATGCCTGTGGGTGGCAGAGTGGGTAGGAGGGTGTCGGGGCTTCAGGGACATCCTTGTGTGCCCCCACTGTAAGCCTGGGCTCTGAGAGGAAACCAGCAGCTCAGCGGGGGTCAGGGTGGGAGCCCCAAGCTGGGCCAAGCCCGTCAGGGATCCCTACACCGGGGAGAAGGGTGCAGGCCTCTCACAGCTGTGGACATTCCTCCCACGGAGGCTGGGCCAGCCTCCAGGGCCGTGGCACCGGGCCTCAGAAGGCCGTGGCACCCCCCTCCTGGCACAGGGGGCCCTCCAGCCAGGGCACCTGTGCTCTGTAGTTCTGAATCTCCCCTCGGGATTGCACACCCGCACCTGCCCTTACGTCCCAGGACTGTGGGGAAGGAAGAACACTGCCCAGAACATGCAGGTGAGAAGCAGCCGCTGAGGGCTGGGTGGGTAGGTGCCCTGGGCCCATAAGCTTCTACGAGGGCACCAGGGCTAGGGTGGTGTCTGGGATGCTAGGATGTGAGAGGCGGCAGAGTGTAGCCACCAAGACGGCAGTGGAAGGGCTCACTGAGTGGAGGAGGAGTCCAGGGCCCAAGGAGGGCAGGCTTGGACTCTGGGAGCACCGAGGCAGAGGGGACGGGGCTCCACAGGGCTGGCTGGTCATCAGTCCCACCTGCGTGCCCTCGGCTTGGCCTCCGAGGCAGGTGGGCGCTGGTGCTGGTGGGCCCAAGGATGATGCCAACAGACACTGTTACTGACAACACACAAGTTCATGGGAGCTAGGGGCTCCTGTGGCCCATTTTACAGATGGCTTATGTAGAAATGGAGGCACAGCAAGGCTTACACAGAGACCCCAAGATGGCAAGGTTACTCGGTGGCGGACCAGGGATTCACACCCAGGGGTCCCACCTAAAGCAGCCCCCACTGCAGGGCACCAAGCGGGCCCCTGCCAGTGTGACGTCAGCCCGGGGTACAGAGGAGCTGACAGGGCTGGAGGCTGGAGGACCCAGCAGCCCAGGCCTCTGTGGGCCAGCTGGGTCCTCCCTGCTGCCCTGGCTTTCTGAGCCCTTTTCCTGAATCACAGCCCAAAGAGGGGAAGCATGTCTGTCTTTTCCACGATAGGACCATGTGGAGAAAATGAGCCCCTCACTGTGCTGGAGGTGTTCAAGCCCAGCTCGCAAAAAGAAAGCTTTCTGACAAGCAGTACGGCTGCTGTCAGCCCTGGCCTGTCACTCAGAGCTCCAGCCTGGAAGAGTCCATCACCTGCCACGGGTCTCCCCTTGGGTGTCGGCGAGGCCTTTCCACTAAAACGAGACCAAAGCAGGACTAGCCGTGGACCCAGCTGCCCGATGGCCCATCTCTCACCCCCACCCCACCCCTGGCTGCTCAGGCCCCAAACCAGGGGTCTCCCTGACTCCCCCTCCCCAGCCTGCCAGTCAATGTTTTCAGACTAAGTGATATGATGTCTGATATTTGTTTCAATTAGTACCAGGCAGGCCTGGCTAATACTAATTGTAACAAAGTACCACAAACTTTGGGAGCTTAAGACAACAGGACTTTATTCTCTCCCAGTTCTGGAGGCCAGAAGTCCAAAACCAAGGTGTGATCAGGGCCATGCTCCCTCCAAAGCCTCTAGAGGAGGATCCCTCCTTGTCTCTTCCAGCTTCTGGGGGCCCCAGGAGTTCCTTGGCTTGTCGCCACATCCCTCCAGCCTCTGCCTCCATCTTCACGTGACTGACCTCTCTCTGGGTCTTTCTGTTTCTTCTCCTCTCTTATAAGGACACCAGTCACACTGCATCCAAGGCCCGCCCTACTCCAGTGTGGCCTCAACTCACATGTGCAACCACCCTACTTCCAAACACAGTCACATTCACAGGCTGTGTGCACACTGCCCCAGCCGGAGCCGCCCCTCCCCGGAACTTTCTTCTGGGAGGAGCCTGCCAGCCTGGACTTCCCTCTTGCAGCCTCCGCTCAGAGGCAGTGCTGACACCGGGCATGGAGCCAGGTCAGCGTCTCAGGGGCCAGGGGGCTTTTCACACACTCAGCCCTGGGCCCTGGGGAGAACCAGAGCTGGAGACCTCAATCAAGAGCCTGGGGCACAGAGGCTGACCCCCTCTGCATGTGCAAACCTCCACCAGGTAGACACTGGGGAGGACAAGCTGTGGACTTCTCCGAATTTTTCTTTCCTCCACAAAGACTTACATCAATTGAATTAATAGAATCATTAACAGATTCTAAAGTCCAGACCATTTAAGTGACTGTTAATAGTTCTAAAACACGAAAATAAGCTTAAGAAAGCATTGGTTCTTATTGTTTAGAATAGAATTTTAAAAAAGGAAATAGCCCAATCACCCACGAACAGGGGCCTGGAGGAATACGCTGGAAGGACATGTGTGCAGCTACTGCAAAACATGAGTTAGCGTTTCCATCCTGGACTTGTCAGGTCGTCCAGGATGTGAAGTGAGAAAATCAAGGTGCAGAGAAAACCGTAGGGTGCCGATCTGTAAAAGACAAGCAAGAAACCCCCCGTACGTGGGGTGCGTGCATGCGCACACAAGCCAAGAACAGCACAGCAAGTTGTCAGCACAGATTATTCTAGGCTGGAGGAGCGGACAGAAGAGAGGAGGAGAGGGTAGGAGGACATGAACACCACAGTGAAACAGGACGGTGTGTGGTGTAACGTCAGGAAAGATGTGGAAGACAAAACTCTAATATTACTGTAAGCACCTGAAAATTGATGTGAAGAAAACCTAAATATGCATGTGGACAAACAAGGAGAAAGAATGTGAGTAGGGCAAGGGTGTTTGGGGAACGTGAGGCTGGCGGGCAGTTGGCCCTCTCCACAGGCCACAGGGACCCATGTGGCTGGGCAGGCTGGGGGGCAGCTCACCCAGTTGTGTCTCCTGCCCTCCCTCTGGCTCCCAGGGAAGATGGATTAGGGTGGGGGCAGGAGGGAGACAGGGAACCAGCCGGCAGCTCCTGCTGACACTGGTGTACCTGAGCTGGGGACACGGGAGGTGAGGTAAGGGAAGGAGGGACTGGTGACTGAGGAGGGTGACCACAGGACATGGTCTGGGTAGGCAGTGGCACCACCAAAGGACGCATGGGAGGGGGGAGGGAGGGGGGACCATGGGCTCAGTGTGGGCACGTCTAGGGTGAGAAGCCCTGGGTGGAAGGCCTGGGGTCTGGAGCACGCACAGCTACCTTCCCAATGTGGGGACCCACAGGGCCCCAGCTGGGCCAGGGTCCTTCCGCGCTGCAAACTCTAGCACCCAGTTTCTCTTAGCATGTGGGGCAGCAGGTTTGCAGGAAGAACATGGCCAGAGAGCCTGGGTCTGAATCCTGCCCCACTGTCAGTCAGCTCTGGGACCCTGGGCAACACACGTCCCCACTCAGAGCTGCCGTGCGATTGGCTGAAATAGCACAGGCAGTGCCAGCCCACGTGCCCGGCCCGGACCAAGGACCCAGAAATGGAGCTGTGCTATCCTCATCACCGTCACCCCTGCCCTGCTGTCCTGCTGGCCACAGGACTCTCCACGGTTACTCAGCTACTCTGCACTCTATAAAATGGGGATGAAAGCATTGCCTAATTATGAGTTTTAAGGGAGGTGACACATGAAAAAGTGCACAGAACGGCATCTCGCCTCGTAGCCCTGCAGACTCCACGCCAGCCATGTTGCTGTCATCGTCAACATCACTGCAGACGCTCACAGCCACAGAAGAATGGGCTGTTGGGAATTCCAAATTCAGTGTTTCTGGAAGGCAAAGTGTTGAGAGGGGGCTGGCAGGAGCTAAAGCTCGATTGGCAGAGGCCAGCCAAGAAAAGTCTTCTAGACAATGAAGCAAATGGATATGGCCTTGTTTGGAAGGCGGCAGGGAGCCACTGAGTAGTTCTGGGCTGGGGGGTAGCAGGGTGGACGTGAATGTCTGAGAGGCAAGTCTGGCTGCCTTTGGAGGGATGGAGTCAGGGTCTCGCAGAGCCACTAAAGCTCGCTTCCTGGCTACCATAATCCCAATTTTGAGGTGGCAACGGGCCTATGCTGAGGCAGGGAGTCATGGGGCAAGCTAGGCCAACTCCACTTTTGCCAGGTGCCCCTTTCCCAAGAGGCCCTGCCGGCAGGCATGGTCATGTGACCCAGTTCCAGCAATATAGCTGGAAGTCTGCTAGGGAGGGGGCAGAACATTTGTATCTATTTAAAAGAGACACTTGTGGACAGCAAAAAGCAAAGCTGTCACTGCCTTGAAGATGACCATGACATCTGGCACCACGGCAGCCATCTTATGACCATGAGGTGACAAAGGAGAGAATGAAAAGTCCACATGCTAAGCAGGGGTAGATCTATCATGAAGCTAATGATGCTTCAGCTTTAGGCCTCTCAATGGCTTAGGTACCTTCCAAGGCTCCAGCAATGTGTTCACATAAAAAGTCATTTTTTTAATTGAGGTAAAGCTTCACATAACAAAACTCACCATTTTAAAGTACGCAGTGCAGTAGCTTTCAGTGCATCCACAGTGTTATGCAACCATCACTTCGAATTTCAGAACACTTCGTCACCCCAAACAGAAACCCTATACCCATGAAGCCACCACTCCCCATTTGGGGCTACCCTGCGGCCCCTGGCAACTGTGAATCCACCTTCCATCTCTTCTAGGTTTCTCTCTATTCTGGACAGTTCACATAAATGGAACCACACAATATGTGGCTTTTGGCGCTGGCTTCTTCCACTCAATGTTTTCTAGGTTCATCCACGCTGTAGCACGCGTCAGAGCCTCAGTCTCTTTTATGGCTGAATAACAATCCATCATATGGATGGGCCACACTTTGTCCACCCACTCATCAGTGGGTGGACATCTGAGTCATTTCCACTTCAGGGAGACTACGAATACTGCTGGCTGCTCTGAATATTCATGGGCGAGTTTTTGTTTGAACGTAAGTTTTCAATTCTTTCACAACTAATTCCGTATTCACTAAACTTAATGTTGTATTTTTCTCTTAGAATGCCCCTCCCAAGTTGTCTAAGCTTCAGGCCTCAAAAAACTTGGATTTATCCTGATACTATGGCTGGTGGACTAAAAAGACAATGGTAGCCTTTGCTAAGCTGTAGTGCCAACCCTGAGTCTGAGGGTCGCCCATCGTCTTCTGAGGCAAATAATTACCCTGATGGTAAAGCCCCTGTTGGCTGAATGTTCTGCCAGCCACGGCCAGAGCGTCCTGACCCGTGTGTGAGGTCCCCACAGGGAGTGGATGAGTGACTGAATACCGACAAGCGTCCAGAGGGAAGGCCGGTGAGCCAGTGATGGCAGGACGTGAGTGAAGAAGCTAGGATAGCTCTGCACTTCCCAGGTATGAGTGCAGTGAAGTAATTCTGTCTTATTATTTAGCTAACGACGTGAGCAAATATTTGGCAGGTGTATCCCAGTGCCTGGCAGGGACCTAGCACAGAGCACACCTTCAATAAATAACATGTGAGTGGAGGACCGACATTGAATGGCACAATGTGCCCAGCACCCAGCAAGGCCAGTGCATAGCAGACACTAGGTGACCCTGTCCATTAGCGGCCACCCCAGGTCAGGAGTGGGGGCAGTCCAGTGGCACCTCCTTCCCACCCCACCCAGCTCCTGCAGAGGTGCCCCCTGCAGACCCCGTGCCCTTGCAGTCGCGAACTCCTGGGACCCTCCCATCAGCTTGGTGGAGGGGAGGCAGCAAGACGGCCACCCCCAGTGCCAACAACATGCCCCTCAGATGGACACCACCTCAGTGCCTACCTCCTGCCCTTCCTGAGGCCCAGTCAGAGCTGTGACTGCTACTGGGCCTCGAGGAGCTCACTGAACGACAGCAAAGGTAGCTGCATTTTCTCCCTGACTTCCCGCCTCATTCGCTGCAGAATGACGATGCCTGCCTTTACAGACGCTGAGGATTTGAACTGACTTTCAGAGATTTTTTTTTTTTTAAACATGTCTCCTGTGATTTTTGATTTTCTTATGTTTCCGAAAATCAATGCAAATCCTCAGGAGGAGGGAAGGTGGCAGCTGACAATGGGACTGGGGGCCCCAGACAGGCGAGCTGAAGCCACAATTTGTCTGGACACAGTGGTGATCCCGGTGGTGCCCTCCCCACGGGCCGGGTGCAGTGTCACTGCGTGCATCATGGCCTTCAGTCCTGTGACAACCGGGGAAGTCCACATGATCACACATTCTCATTTCCAGGCGTGACAGCGGGTGCCCAGGTGAAGGGCTCAGCCGAGGGCCCCAGGTTCCACCTGGCTCGTGCGTTTGCTGGGAGAGGGCTCCCGCCCACCCGGGCTTCCTGCGGGTATAGGACCGCTTCCCCGAAGGGCTGCGGGGCGGGGCAGGGCTGAGGGCTTCTCTCTGTCCTGTGGGAGGGGGTTTCTGGGGGAGAAGCTCTGCCTTTAATTTGGCTCTAGGTACATCCCCAGAGCCACATTCCTCCCAGGGAGCCGGCCCACTGTGCGGCACGGCAGAGCACCCGGGGGGCACCGCCAGGGGTGGGTCAGATGCAGTCGGCTCCCAAGTGCTGGTGTCGGTGCCAAGAGGGATGGCCACGCCCTGAGAGCAGGCCTGCGGGGCACCAGGTGCGTCGCACCTGCGATCTCATTTACCTGGGAGGTCCTGGGAGATCGGCATCCTCCTCCCCACTTCAGAGATGAGAACACCAAGGCCCGGCCCGGCCCGGCCCGGCCAGCTACAGCAACCAGGGCCGGTGCTCAAACCTCTGCCCATGCTCTTCTCACCCCACACAACCTCCTGGTGATAAAACATAAAAATAGGGGCTAGGTCTGCGGGGAGGGGCTGCCAGCCGAGAGGGGGTATCAGGCCTGTCAGTGAGATGAGACCGTTGTGCTGGCTTGAGCAGAGCAGGCCTGCCTGACCTCAGCACCCAGAGGGGCCCTGGCCCACCCAGTTCCTGAGGAGGCCCTGAAGGCGGAAGGAAGGGGAGATTCTCTCTCAAACAATGACAAGATCGGCGGCCCCTCACAGGATGCGTTCTGGCCTCTGCCCAAGTCACGGCCCATCAACGGCAAAAGTGCAAAAGGGCCCCCGGCCCCTCCTGCCCCAGTACCAGGCAGAGTGGTCCCTGGACTTTCAGGTACATGGAGACCCCACTGACACCCCCTCACCGTAGGACAGCGCCCCACTCACACCATCTCTGCACGTAGTCCCTGACCAGCCATACCCTGGCGGTGAACGCTGTGCCCCGTCTCCAGCCTGGCCTCCGGGTCCTGTCACCTTGTGTGCCCACCCCTCCGGCCCACCCACAACTAGGCACCCAAGACCTTCCAGCGGGACGGCTCCAGGCAGACTTCCTCTGCCTCAAGTGCTCACTGTGGGGGATGGACTCTGAGCCACTCCTATCACTCATCTAATTGGGAGGCGGTCAGAGCAGGAAGGGGCCTTCAGAGACCTCTCCACCCAACTCCCGCTACTTCCAGAGGCTCGTTCGGCAAGGGGCCGGGCCAGGCCAAGCCACAGCTGGGCCATGGCACCCTGTCCCCTGCCCCGTCCTGCACTGGGCTCTCTCCCTTCCCACAGGCATCTGCCTTAAGCCTTAGGCCTCGGGTGGAAGAAAGAAGATGGGGAGACATCTTCGATCAGCAGTTTCTTCCCGGTGCCTCCGGCAATAACTGCGTATCTTTTGTGTGCGGTTGGCCTCAACTCCAGGACACAGAGGTGCTGGCCCAACCCCAGGGCCCGCAGTGGCTGCAGGATGGGCCCCCACGAGGGCTGGTGGGCAGTGAGCACTATTCCAGCTCCTGACCTGACCTGAGACGTGGTCCCTGGTCCCAGACTCAACAGGGTCAGGGCCGGGGGTGCGGCTGCGTCTGCCGGAACCAAGCCCCACTGGGAAACCAAAGGCATATCCCCTTCCTTTTCCCTGGCCTGCTTTTCCCCAGCGTGTCCTCTGGCCAACTCGTCTTCATCCTTCAGAACCGCACTCGGGCCATTCAGGCCCCACCTCTTCCAGGAGCTGGCGTCGCCCTCTGGGCTAGCTCTGTACCCTGTGGGCTCAGCCCCCATGCCAGCCAGCCCCCCGAAGGAGAACTGTCGGCTTACATGGGCTCTCTGCCCATGGACTGAGTTTCTGCAAAGCCAGGCCTTATGTTCCTTGCACCAAGCCTGCATCTGGCAGGATCACTTAGGCATTGTTTGCAGAGTGACTGACCAACCCTGCAGTCCAGAGCAGCCCTGCGCCCCCCCACGGATGCCAGAATGAGCCATTTGGCCCAGCCACCTGCCCAGCCAAGCCCCCTTAAAAGTCTGACCAGGAGGAAGAAGAGCATCTGTGGCGTGACTCTGTTTGTAGAAAGTTCCAGAACAGGAAAACTAACCTCTGCTGTTAGAGGTCCTTGGGGTCGTGATTATCTCAGGAGACAGAGTGACTGGAAGAAACCCAAGGGGACTGGGCACAGGCTGCTCACAGGTGTGGTGTGGCTTCACTTACGGAAAATCTGTTAAACTGTACAGGTAAGCTCTATATGCTATTCTGTATGTTATATAATAAATGTCAATGATAAGTTAAAAAAAATAAAAAGAATCCTGACCACAGTTAAGTGGAACCCCAGCCCAGGAGCTCACAGCAGGCAGGAGAGGGCAGAGGGTGCCCATCACCCTGCCAGCCTGGCTGACACAGCAACTCAGGGGCACGGATTCTCTGCCGTCTGCCACTTGTCCACAGCGGTGCAGGCACAGGTCACCCCATAAGGAGGTAAGTCCGGGGCTGACTATGTACCAGCGTGCCAGGCAGGGCCTCCCCAGGAGCTCCACGCCTACCTCCCAGATACACACTTGTTGAAGGATATATGCCAGCAGACGCTGCCGTCTGCCTGTCACCATCTGCCACGTGTCCTTCCTACTGTGCCTCCAGTGGCTCTGCTCCTGCCCTCTGGGGGCTAGGGGGCCAGCAGGCTTACCCAGAGCCATGGAACATTCATTTTAAGGGGCACAGTTCCTCCTACCCCAAGGTTCCAGAAGAACAGCGACTCAGCCTGACTGCACCCCAGGAGACGAGTGAGGTGCGGGCCGGGCTCAGACCTCTGTCTCACAGGTCAGCCCGGGCCGGGGGGCTGGGGGTGCCTCCAGCCTGCCCTCCTGCTCTGCAGGGCTGGCGGCTTTCTAGGCAGGCTCCACCCCGCGGAGCTTGTCTGGGAGGCCAGCAGGCTACAGTTCTCTGAAGACGCAACCATGTCCCAGAGATGGGAACATGCTCAGATCTAAGTGACAATTTAGATATGATCTTAAATCCAAAACAATGCTTTATAAGTTACTGCATTTAGCGTAATTTTTTAAAAGAAAGAGGCAGAACAAAATGCTAACCATGGTTCCCACTGGGAGGTGGGATTGTGGATTATTTTCTTCTTTGTGTTTTTCTTCATTTTCCAAAGAGGGCATGCATTTCTTCTATAATTAGAAAAATTACATTAATTTTTTAAGAAGAAAAAAACCAACCATTTGAGGCATTGTCAAAAACGTAAAAACAAGGAGGATTAGTGGAGGTCTTTGGGGTAAAAATGGCTTTTCTGTGTGCAGCTGTGTGCCAACCCAGGCAGGCCCCACTATACCCCCCACACAGCACACGAGAAATGCCAGGCAAACAGGATGGTCCATCTGGACAGAAAGGCCCTGAACCCAAGACTCCCCATTCCCTGGCTCCCAAGTCGTGGCCCTCGTGGGGCTCCGAGACCTCACCTTCCTGGGGCATCTCTGCAAAGTCACCTGGCACCTGCTTTGCCCCACTGGCATGAGTATGCCGGGATGGTGGGGGGTGCACTGTTGAGCACAGGGTGATGGGGTTTCAGGCTGGCCTGGGCCCATGGAGGCACCAGGGGCTGGAGGGAAGGCTGTGTCTCCTGAGGTTGGCGGTGTCCCTCTGGGGCATTCCTCAGTCAGGGAGGTAGCTGGACTGTGGTGAGATGGAGGTGGGATGTGGCCAGAGAAACCCCCCAAGAGCCAGGTGATGTCCAATAGGAGCAGGGTGGCGGGTGAACGAGGAGGGAAGCATGGCGGGAGGACTCTGGGAAAGACGGGCCTCCAGCATGGCTGAGCCCTAGGAGTGCAGGGGGCCAGTGGGGTGGGCAGAGGAAGACCCTGCCTGGCCCCGCTCTCTGGTCCTTGCATGGGTGAGGCCAGAGCAGGCCTGCCACGGGGAGGTAGCTCCACTCCCCCAGGGCCTACTCTCCAGGCCCCAAGAGCCCTTGACCTCCCTCAGCACCCCTGCCATGGAAAGCCCTGGCCTGAGCACATGACTGGAGACAGAATGCCAGGGTTCAAATCCCACTAGCTGCTGTGTTTCCCTGGGTAGGCAACCCAACCTCTCAGTGCCTCAGTTTCCTCACCTGCAAAATGAAGGCATACTGATCTACCCCTCTGAGCTGTTGTGAACACATCTGTAAACATGTAAGTCGGTAAATGGGTGGCAGTCACCCTGCAGCTGAGCCCCACACACAGCCTTTTTGGGGTCACAGTCTGGTGCTGCGGAAGCACGGCACACCTGGGCCAGGCCCGGGTCCTGACCGCCTCGGGTGCCTGTTAGGTCTAAATGCAGGTCAAAAGGTACCACGAGAGGGCAGGGAGGGCAAATGCACGACACCAGCCTTCAGCGGTTCAGTGCCTGGGCCTCCAGGGGCTTCCGTTCCAGGAATGTCGGCTGGAGGTGCGTCTCAGGGGTGGCACTCTGGGACTCAGGCCTGCTGAGTGGGTCTAGCAGGCCCTCACAGGCCAAGGGCACACCTTGGGGGCCGCTTTATGATTTTCTGGGACCCCTCCCTCCATAAAAACTAGGCAAATAATTTAACAGATTTTTATGAGACTTAGAAATATGTTTCTGATGTGAGAGAAAAACATGAAAATGTTTTCTTTGACCTTAAACATTTGAGTTTTTTTTTTGCTTCTAATTTTAGAAGAAATCACATCATCTTCATGAGCCCCTAAACATATCGTGGGCCCCAGGCATTGTGTCTCGGAACCCATGAGTACGTTGGCCTGGGGTACCCTGGCTCCAACTCCCGGGAGGGTCTGGAGCCCAAGCCTGTGACCTAGGAGTGGGCTCAGAGGCACACGAGAGGGCACAAGTGTCCTCTACAAGCCACCAAGCGCTGCCCCTGGTCATGGCACCCACACCTGTGCAGGCCCTCGGGCCCCTGCCCTGGCCCTGACTGGAGAGCTCCGTGCTGAGCTGGGAGGGAGCACTGGGAAACGAGTGGTCTTTTGGGCAGCCAGAGCGGGTAGGTGGGTGTGAGAGGTCAGCCCACAGCAGCCCAGGGGCCCCAGCAAAAAAATCCACGCAAACCGCGAACGGCAGCGTGAATGAGCAGCGCAGGCTGGCAGCGGGGGTCAGGGGCCAGCTCTCCAAGGCACGGCACTCCACGGGGCGACCTCCCGAGGAGTACTTGGAGGGCCTGTCCAGAGGTCAGCGAGCCCCACCTGCAGCGACGCACAGCCACGGGGACCTGGATGGACAGGGTGGGGCCATGTACCAGGGCTACAGGCCCCTGCTTGGGTGGGAGACCCCTGGCCTCTGGGGGCCTGACAGCACAGGGCCCCCTGCCCAGCCATCCCGGGCACAACTCTGAAATGGGGGCTCACACGGCCACAGAAGGACGGCAGTGCTTTGGGTTTGGGGACAGTCAGGCCTAAAGGCCCAAGAAGTAAAGTCCCTTCCCTCCACAGTTATCCTGGGGCCCAAGTTTCCCCAAATAAGCTCACTGATGGGAAACCAATGAAAACAACAGCTAGTGTTTGCTGAACGCTCCTGGGGAATATGCTGGCCTCTTCTCCCCCCATCCAGGCCGGTACTCTCATTCCCATTTTCAAGATAAGAAAAGTGAGGCCTGAGGTGACTGGAGCAGGACGGGAACCCAGGCAAGTGGCTCTGACCGAATGTGCTTAGCTGTGCCCTTGGGCATCGCCGAAACTCGGGGGGTGGGGTCCGGTTTAGAGACGGCCTGTGAGGCACAGGGAATACTTGGGGCGCCCTGGTATACCTCAGGGGCACCCCGCGTTAAGTCCCCCAGCAGGCGGCCCTGAATAGCCGCTCTGCCCCTGAAGTCCGTCTCCCCCAGCGGCAGCAACCGATCCCAGGAGGCTGGGCTAAAAATAACCGAATCCCTACCGTATTTCGAAACATCAAGTGCCTGGAAATGTCCAGGGAGGCGGCACGAACTCCTCAGGAAGTGCTTCCTCCCTCGGCCGCGGGAATCCGGCGTCGGCAAGAGCCTACGCTGGGACCGGCCTGAGTCCTTTGCCACACGGCTGTGTCACCTGGCAAGTCGGAAGCCACCTTGGGGCCTCCTCCTCTGCGAGCCGGGCTGGGAGGGAAGGACCTAGAGGATTCCTACAGGTTCTCCCAGGTGGGCGACGCTGAACAGACGGGGTCTCGGGCCCCATATCCCTCATCACCGGCCTCTTCCAGGTTGGGCAGCAAACGCTTTGCGGGCCACCGCCCGGCTCAGGGCAGACGTGCACGGCCCCCACTCAGGGAGCGAGGCCGCCCACTGGTCTCCCTTCCGCCAGCCTGGGGAGAGCGGCAGCCTGCTCTCCCGTGGCCTTGGGCCCCCCTTCTTCTCACACAAGACACCCTATGGCGTGAGAAGAGAAGGCAGCCAGAAGTGCCCGCTGTGGGAGGGTGGGAAGGCGGCGGGGCTGTGAGTCGGCCAGGCCCACAGAAAGCAATGGCCAGTGGCAGGGCCCTGAGCAAACGGTTGTGCCCTTGGTGGGCCCAGCCCTCAGCGGCAGGGTGGGAGCCTCCGGCTGGGTCACTGGGGAGAGAGACTGGAAGGGCGGCACCCAGAAGGCTTGGCCAGAGCAGTGGGTCAACGGCCCTGCCAAGTCTAAAGAGGGACTTTTAGTTCACCATGGCCGCTGAGCCACCCCCTCGCATCTGAGCCGTGTCTCTGCTCCCGGGCTGCACACATTTGGGGGCACAAACACACCCAGTTTATAATAGGGCAGAATAAGCCCAGCAGCTTTTGCTTGGGACACAGCCTGAACACCAGGCCAGTATCTCCAAAGTCCTGGGGAGTATCAGCCTCCTCTCCCGCCTCCCCCAGGGCAGTGGGCACAGCCCTCAAGCTGGCCACTTGGCTTGCTGGCCTCAGTTTCCTCATCTGTGAGGTGGAGGCAGTGTAATGGGCAGATAGGGCCCAGCCTTCACCTCGAGTGGGCACAGCCTTTGGACCGCACCCCTGGACGGAACAGTGGATGAGCTTAGGGAGCTCTGGGCTCATGGCATCTGTGCTGGGCCTAGGGCTGGGCAGGGAGGCAGGAGAGGCTCTACCAGAGCCAAGAGCCTTCTACAGGGCCCGGCTTTCCATGTCACCCAATTGCACACCTCCTGCTCCAGGCAAGGCATGCCTGCCACCACTCTCCACAGATCCAAATCTGCGGAGCCTCCTGCCTGGGTCCTCACTTCCAGCAACACGCGCAGAGCTCCAACACCCCCGGCATCTCCCTAAGCCCCCATGATACCCCCCAGCGCTGTGTTACCAGGACATCTCATGGTAGGAGGGAGGCAGAGAGGGCAGGTGGGGAAACTGAGTATGGGTGAGCTGAGCGGGTCTGCAAGCATGATTTCTGGAGTCAGACACACCAGGTCCACCACATTGTTACTAAGTGTCTCTGATGCTCAAATTCCTAATCTGAAACCCAGAGACATTGTATTTACCTCACAGACCGCTGTACAGAGGAGGAAAAGTGGCTATGCATGCACCTGGTAAATGCTGGCTTATTCTAACAAGATGGCTACTGTTTTTATTACCAGAAAGGCCGGGAGGCCTGAGCCATACCTGGTGGCGTGTAGCAGAGCCAGGACCACAGTCCAGGTGCCCGACCTCACGGCTCGGTCCATCCGCCTCTCAGCAGCAAGAGAACCACCGACAGCTTCCAACACGACCCATCAAGGGCCATGGTCCAAACTAATCCTCGTGGGAGACACCCTGCTGCTCCCATGCTCAGACCTGCGGCACAGGACCTGTGTGCAGATATCTCAGGTTCCCAATGGTCTTCTGCCAAGTGGGAGACTATCCTGCTTCCTGCCTTCAAAGGGTCCCGTCCCAAGTGGCACCGAAGGTCTCCCTGCCCTCCCCTGCCTCCCCAGCCCCCCCGGCCCAGCCCCATCAGCCCTCCACTCACTCACAGAACCCTCCTGGAGACTTGTACTTTGGCTCTGGGACACACCAGCTGGTCCCCTGGAGTCCCAGAGGCCCTTGGCCTGTCCACAACCCAC
>JAQQAC010022981.1:7354098-7413954 GCA_029783875.1 Phataginus tricuspis
GCCCCCACCCCCCCCCGCGGGGGGGGGGGGGGGGGGCTGGGGGGGGGGGGGGGCCTCTCTCAGGCTTGCAGAGAGAAGCTAGGACACTAGGAGGCGCTCATGAGCCCCTGTTCGGTCCCAGCAAGATTGGTCTGGGTGGCTTCAGAGGGGCTGGACAGGAGTTTATTTTAAACTATTTCATGTGGAAACACTGATGCTTCCTCTTTACTGGGGAGCTCCGAACAACAGGTTACTCCCTTCTCCCTGCTCGCTGACTGTGGCCAGAGTAAACCAAGGAATGGCTTCCACACACCACTGCATCCCACCAGCCCCCAGACACTGCTTCTGGGAGACGCACAAGGCCTCTGGAACACTCAGAAGGGCCCAAGGAAGGGCCAAACCCATTTGGCCGCGAGGTGGGCTGCTCACCTGGGAGGTGGGGGAGGTCAAGGGCGGGGCTCTGGTGCCAGAGCTGGAGCCAGCCCCGAAGTGCAGGCGTGCCCAGCTCAGCCTCCTCACCTGTGAGAGGGCGGCAGAGGGGGTCTGCGGAAGATGAATGCTTCTGAAGTGGTAGAACCTTCCACCTCTGCCCAGTGGGATTGGCAAGGAAGCCTGATACAGACAAGACAGCTGATCCCGTTGAATGAGGGGCAGAGTCTGGAAGCCCCATCTCCAGCCTCCTGATTCCCCTAATGAGCCACAGCAGAACTGGGGCTGAGGACCCTGAGCCAGCTGCAGTCTCAGTTCTGGGGCTCTAAGCACCTTTGGCAGCTATGAGCAGCTCCTGGTACCACCCCGACCCCGACCCAACCCAACCGAAAAACCCACTGGATTAACTTAAAACGGTGCAGAAACAGATGGAGAGAGAGCAATCAGTTAACACGGCAACATGCACATGGTGGACGGGTTCAGAGCTCTCATGCTTCAAAGGCTGGCTCTCACCAGCTGTGACCTTAGCCAAGTCACTCGGCCTCTCTGAAATAGTATCAGCTGACCACCCTCATGGTTGTTTTAAGGGTCAATGACCCAACGGAACAATCTCTGGTGGAGAAGGTCCTGTGTCTGCTGCTGTCACAGTTAGTGACAGGAAGGAGACACATTACTACACCCGTCTACAGTGAGGAAGCTGAGACACAGAGAGGTTAAGTAGCCAAGCCATGGGCACACAGCTAAGCAGGGATTCACCCCTAGGCAGTGGGTCCCCGAGCCTATGTGCTTAACCACTAGGCTCTAAGGACCAGGCCACAGAAAAAATACCCAGATTCTGGGAAACTGCTATTTTATACAGCCAGGTCCTTGAGCTCTTTCCCAGCCCTGCGTAAGCCAGAGCCAGGCTTCCACCAGAAACGATGACAGATATCCAGTCAGGCACCAGGGAGGGAGGGCACAGGGCCAACCCTGGGCTCCACCTGTACCTCACGGCACCCTGCAAGGTCCACAGCAGCACCTGTGTCTCATAGATGGGAACGGAGCACAGAGGGTAAAGTAGCCCAGGCAGGACATGCTGGCTGGGTGCTTGACCAGGGATTTCACCCCCACCCCAGAGCCCACAGCCCAGGCCCTTCCTCACCCTCCTGCTCCTGGGCCAGCACTGGTCAGGCTGAGAGCCACCTGCCCAGGTCTCCTGCCCATGCTGCTGCAGCTTCTGACGAGCCAATGCTGCCCCCTCCCTGCCATGGGCTCTCTTTACATTCTCACATACACAAGAGTCAGAAGTTAGAGGAAGATCCAGGCAGATCCAGCTCCTGGTTCCAGGTGCTGAGCTCCCCAGCCCCAGGGGAAAGACAGTTATGCACATCCCGGCAACAGGTATCCAGTCCACCCCATGAGGGGCATCTGTTCCTGAATCACAGGTGGTCATGCCAAGGGGCCTTCTCCTACAGCCCACCCGCCTCCCAGTCACGCTCTGGGATTCCTTTAGGGGATTCCTGCTGCAGCCAAAGGGCTCTGCTCCAGCCAGCACACTGTCTCTGGGTTCCCTCCCCAGGACCCCACGTCCTCAGCCCAATTCCCACATTCTGTCTTTCAGAGCCTGTGGTGTGTCCAGCCCTGTGCCCGTGCCGCATGGGACATCAGCCAGGGCAGAAACGGCCCCTGTTAACCAGGTGAGCCCCTGAGCCACGTATGCCTCGTGCCTTGCATTCTGCTTGTCACAGAGTCCTCCTCCTGCACCCCCAGATCCCCCACACTCCATGTCCAGCACTGGGCTGGGGACCCTCCAGGCTACCTGGTCTTATTTATCTCATTTCTCTACACAGTGCTGAACACACAGTAGGTGCTTGGAAGGCTGAGCTGCCTTCTGAATGTGCGCTGAGGTGCCCGATCTCATGGCTCAATCCATCCGCCTCTCAGCAGCAAGAGAACCACCGACAGCTTCCAACACGACCCATCAAGGGCCATGGTCCAAACTAATCCTCATGGGATCCACCCTGATGCTCCCATGCTCAGACCTGCGGCACAGGACCTGTGTGCAGATATCTCGGGTTCCCAGTGGTCGGCAGCCTGGGGAGGGCCGGGGGGGTGTCTCCTTGCAGGGGTGAGGGAGGCCGGGAGAAGCTACCTGCTCCTCCTGCTGTGGTGGCCTGGAGATAACCAGCCAAACCCTATTTACAGAAAACTCAACTTTTAACTGAGCATCTATTCTCCTGGGAGGGGCTGGCCCTGTGGGGTGCCATGCTCTGCCCATGGGCAGGAAGACAAAGTATGCATAGTTACATCTGTACTTTTCCCAGCCCCGGTCCAGGTACGCAACTTCTGAACACCGCTGACCATTCGCCCACAAAGGGAAGGCTGGGGGCTGGTCTGTGAGAATGTTCTGGAAATCTGAGGATGTGGTCTCAAGGGGTGAGTTTTCAAAGTGGTGCCCTGATGGTGCCCGTTTCCGACCCCTGTCGTTCCCCTCAGGAGCGGGGGCCTGCGGAGCCTGCCCTCGGGAGAGGCCCGGGGGGCTGGAGGGCTGGGCACATGTTGTTTCACTGACCTGCCGCTGCAGCCACATATTTATTGAGCTCTGCCTGTACCGGCGAAGGGCCACCATGGTTATACTTTTAAAAGATCTCCACTTTATAGACGAGGAAGTGGGGGCTCAGCAGTGTCCCAGCGGGCAGGTGGCGGGGCGAGGATCTGACCCTTGGGTTTTCTCCCCGGGAGCACCTAGCTTTCACAGCAGCACCAGCCCCAGTGAGCACCTGGCTGCCGGCAACAAACGGCTCGTTTCCCCATGACACTCACACCACGTGGCTGGCTTTCATCGGCACCCGGGGACACACCTGACAGGCAGGCTGGCAATTGCCCTGGGACGCCCTTACCGGTTGGTGAGCCTGGTGAGCCAGCCTCTTCACAGAACAACAGACGGCTTCTCTCCCTGTGAGGCTTGGGAGTAAACCACACACATGAAAACGGCCTGGGAGGCTGAAGGGCCTCTCCCAATGGGGACGGCCACTGTTACTCAGTCTAATAAATACAGTGTCCAAAGTACAAGGCACTGTGGGGACAACAAAATTAGCAAAGACCCAGCCTGTTCACTCTAGCAGCAGGGTGGGGAGAGCGGGCAGCTGAGCCAGTGGGGGTCTGGAGTCTTCCTTCTTCCTGGTGGGAGGCCAACCCACGCACCTGGGCCTGGGAGGTGGCCCACGTACGGAAGGCTTCCGGGCAGGCACCTGGCAGGACGGGGAGGCCAGGGGTCAGCTGTACCCAGGAGGGCTGAGCAAACAAGTAAATGGAGAGAGAATAACGCAAACCGGGTTTCTCCCTGTCGGAGAAGGAAGGCACACATTTGCAAAGGCATAAGGCTGGGCTGAACCCTGTGGTGTTGGACTGAAATCAGAGAGGTACTGGTGTGAACACATGGGTTTTGATAAATATGGACAGGCACAGAGATATGCATGGACGGTGTGTGAATGACACGTGTACATGCAAGCAAGCTTCCTACCTGTTCACTGGGAGGGTCTGAGAGCAGCGACACCTAGAGGCAACGTGAGGGCATCTAGTCCCTGGTGTTCCATGCTAAGTATCATTTCCCACTAAAAGGAACTAGAGCTCCGTGGAGAAAAGGCTGGTCCCAGGGCTGAGGCAAAGACAGAACAGAAGCCCAAAACATCTTTTTGTGCCAGAAAGTAAAGAAGGGCTCACAGAACAATGGGGATGTGACACCAAGCCAGCTTAGAGGGGCTGCACCAGGGACCATCTCGGCATCGAAACAAATGATGATGGTAACAGACTGGAACCCACTGAAGGAAAGAGGATTCCATGAGTCCACACTGGTTAAATAAATGAATGGGGAGAAGGAAACATTCTACTTTTCAGAGAATGCTAATAACAAATGTAAGAACAAATGATGCAATTAGTTGGCAACCATGATAGAATTCAAGAAGCAGCAACATTTAAGGCTATTGGATGACAGTAGGGTGCGGATGGGATTTAGTCTCCGAGCACGTCCTCCCACGTAGTTATCAATCACAAAGAAAAGAAACCCGCAACTTTACATGATTTTATGGCAGTCACCACCTTAAACAACCGGCATTAGCATCACGGGTACTGCGGCGAGTTGTCGTGTTGTGTCTCCTGATGTAACGCACACAGGAGCACACAGCTGCACTTCTGTGCTTTTCTGGCCCGAAATGCATAACCTGGGTCATATTATGGGGAAACATCAGAAAGACGAATGTCCTGTAATCTCCAAAACTGTCAGTGTCATAATGGAGGCAAGGCTGGTGAGGTGCCCCACAGAGACAGGACCTCGAGCTGCTCGCCCCCAGGCTGGATCTGCCTCCTATAAAGGAGTTCACGCAATACTTGGACGGGGTCTGGCTCTGGGAAAAGGGTACATGGATTTTTTTCCTATTCTGGTAATCTCAAAAATGGTTTGGAAATAAGACGGCTCTGGGAAGTCAAGGGATACCAGATAATTCTCCCAGAAGTGAGGTATTTGGGATAAAACAGAAATGGCCCTGGTGTGGGAGCCAGCACAGACCCCAGCTTGCCAGGCACTTACCCTTGACCTCAAGGTGGTTTTCTGCCACTCTCTGCTCCCCCGTCCCCTCAAGGCCTTCCAGGTGGGAGGACTGGGAACTCCATCCTCAGGGAAGGCCTTGAAGACAGCAGGACTCAGGCAAGCCAAGGAAGTGGTGCAGAATAGGTGGCGAGAAGGGCCTGAACAAAGGCTTGGAGGTGGGACAGGGTCAGGAAGAGCTGCAGGGGCTGGAGGGCTGCTCCTCAAGTGGACACTGGCCCCTCGGGCTACAGGAGTGCTGGGAGCCCCATGCCCAGCCCTGGCAGTTCTCAGACTCTCCCTGAGGACGTGCCAGCTGGAAAAGGAAAAAAGGGACAGGCGAGGCTGCCGCGGGGCCTGCTTTAACGCTGGAACCCCAGCTGCCAGAGGACTCTCGCGCAGCTGGCAATGAGGTCCCTGCCCCCGGCACCTCCACGCTGCCCACACCTCATGATTGCGCCCAGGAGGGTAGCTGTGGGGGTGGGCAGGCTCGGGGCAGGGGTGGGGTGGCAGGGGCTGGCTCTGCGGCAGGACCTGCAGGCCAGTTTGCCCCGGTCTTGGCAGAGACACAGCCACCGTGAGGAACAGAGGGCGTGCGAGAGCGTGTGGGCCCCAGGGGGCTGGGCAGGAATGTGTGGACAGGCGTGCAGGCCCATGTGCACACACGTTTGGGAGGGAGGTCTGGATAGGCCTGTGTATGAATGTGTGGGAGTGTGTGTGCCGGGAGCTTGGTGTGAGTGTGGGGACCTGGTGTGAGCACGTGTGCACCCTGGCCCCAGCAGCTCTGATAGGCCCATGCAGCAAGGTGCCCTCTAGCGGCCCAGCAGAAAGCAGTCTGAGGAAGAAGGGAAAATGAGGTTGACCCTAAAGATCTGCAGAGAGGTGGCCAAGCCAAGGGACAGGAGGAAAAAGACAGGGGACAGCCTGGCGGAGACAACAAGAGAACGCCAGCCTGCATGAGCATCCTCGGGCAGCAGGTCTGTGTGGCTGACACTGGCCCTCTCAGGTGACACGGGGCGGTTTGGTTTGGACTGGTCTCATATGACACATCCTGGCATTCTGGCTGGCCTGGCCCTTCAGCTAGGGAGCCTCAAGTCCACCTTCTGGCCCCCTCTCTCCAGCCGGGGCTGACTCAGGCTCCCCTGCCTGCCACACGCCCTGACCGCCCCATCCTGGAGTCTGCAGTCTACAAGTCCAGAGACAATGGCCCCAGGCACTCATTCTGTGCCAGGGCGGTGGGACCCCACCCCAGGTGGCCTCCCCTTCACAAGTCAAAGGGTGTGTGTGTGAGCGCACCCACAAGTATATCAGCAGGTGTGTGGGACCTGGGTGTGAGTGTGAGGCAAATGAGGCCCTCCCCCGGGTGTCGGGGAGAGGGAGTGCTGGAGGGGTGGTCAGAGGCAGCTACCAGAGCCCCTGGCCTGACCCTTCCTGGATGGAACAGCTCGGAGTGTGCAGAACGCTGGGAGGCCTATTTTCGGAGATCTATAGTCTTGTGAGCAGGGAAGAGTCCTGGCCGGGAGCCGAGGGGTCAGCTGAGAGCTGCACGCAGGCTCCGGAGTGTTGGTTACTTGGGCTGATTTCTGTTTGTAAACTAACCAACAAAGCTGCACTTTCGGGAGGGTTTTCTTTTCAAGAATCCCCCAACTTCACAAACCCATGGAGGAGGGGCACAACTGTACCTGAAAAAGTAACTCTTGTTCTGAGATTCACCATAAAATACTTAGAAGACACCCACGGATGCGAAGACACAACCAAACCGTGTATAACAGGCAGACGTCCTTCCTGCCACCGGGTTTGCCGCCTGTAAACCCACATGCCTGCGTCTCTACCCGGGGTTTTAACGGCCGGGCTTGAGTGCAGATGCAAACAGCCTGCAAGGCAGAGGAGGTGGTCACGGACTGGGGGGAATCTGAGGCTTGAACGATAGCGCCAATGCTGCTGCTCTGCCTGGGCCTCAGTTTCCACACCTGAAAATAGGAAGTGGTGACCCTGAAATCTCAGAGTCTGTCTGTGGGTAGACGGGACCAGCCTCCCAAGACTGTCCCTGGGCCCACAGATGCAGAAATGGCCTGGCACCCACAGGGGCCTGTCAAGGGTCAGCAGACTCGGATGGGTTTGGCGCTTTATTCAGCCCCAGCCTCTGGCTGCCATGGTCCCTTCTGCAGCCTGCGTGGCAGGAGGCCTGGCAGCCTCTGTGCGCCACCTCTAGTGAGGAGGACAAGGCCCTCTCAAGGCAGCCCGTTTTACTTTGAGATAGCACTGGCACACCTCTGTGGGCAGGGTCCTCCAAGGTTAGACGAGGCCCCTTCCATCACTTTCCAGAGCGCGGAGAAGGCCTCCAGTGGTTTGAGCTGAAGGCTGTTGAAGAGGTCTCTGTCTGCCCCTTGGGAAGGGCAGCGTGGGGACCCAGCCCTGAACACTACATTATCTACATGTACAAAGAAAGGGGAACCCTGGGGCAGGCTCACTAACTGGCATGTGTCAGCAAGCGCATACATATCTATCTATTTGGCTGACGGGCCAGGGAGACCTCAGACACTATGTAGACAAATCCCGAGGTACCACACTGCTCACAGAAAAGCTAATTCACTGCCTTACTTTACTAAAAAGGTCAGAGGTAGGACCAGCTTCAGGCACAGCCAGATCCAGGTGTTACAACAATATAACCGGGAGTCTCTCTCTCCCCATTTTGAGGTTCTGCTTTCCTGTGAATCAGCCTCACCCTCAGGCAGGGTTTTCCCTGGGGTGACAGACATGGCCACTGGTACTTGCTGGCTTATATTTCACTGGCCACTTTCTTAGGAATCCTGGAAAAGTCTGGGCCAATTCACTGGCCTGACTCAGATCACAGTGCCATCACTGTGGCCAGGAGCTCTGTGTGCTCCAGAATGGCCAAGCCTGAGTCCCATGCCCACGCTGGGGCTGGAGGAGGGTGTGACCCCAAAGGAACGCAGGGACCACACTCAGGGCAGGCAGAAAAGGTGCTCTCCATCCCACCCTGTCTATGGACTGTGGCCCTTTGAAGGGTCATCAGTCACTGTAACTTCTAAGTTTTTTCACTCTTAAGAATTTTGGCCCACTTGGGGGAATCATTATCCCCACTAGGAATGCATGGGCTAAAGGAGGGGGCCATACTCTGGGGGACCCCTGACTCCCAGGTGAGGAGCAGAGAAAGCAAACAGGCCCTGGCTTCACACTAACTGTCCTCCAACCTGTGCACCAGGCAGTCAGCTAGGCTGCCCCAGGGACCACTGCCCCGCAACGGGTGTGTCTGATAAACAGGGGCAACAGTGAAAGCTTTGGGGGATGCCCCTGGCCCCCTGGACCGGCCTGAACGACCAGCACTAGCCTTGTCCCTGAGCCGCAACACCTCGGCGAGAGGGCAGCAGCTGTCCCCAGGTCTGGTGGGGGGCTCGCCCAGCAGGGGGGGCTCTCACAGCCTTCGGGGGTCATCCTGCAGAGCCCAAGCGGCCATGGTTCATGTCAGGGTTAGAGGTCAGTCCAGGCAGGTGGCCAGCCCAGTGTAGGGTGGTTGGGCCACGGTTCCTGCTGGACTCAGCATGGTGTCCCCTTACTTCTCCGGCATGTGGCAGGCCAGGTCTGCCCAGACCTGCATGGCACTCCCTCCCCACCCCACTCCACACAAGTGAAGGGAGGGCGCGGGTTCAGCTGGCTTCAAACATAAAGGCAGCAAAGATGTGACTTCTGGGACTGCTATCTGTCACCTCCCCCCACCAGGTCCTTGGGTGGGCACAGGTGGTCAACTTCAGGGCCTGCCCTGGATCAAAAGACCACGGAGCCAGCCCCTGTCAAGTCACACGTTATCTCCACGAGGCCCCTTTCCTCTGGCAGGGCAGAGTCCAGGGTAGTGTGGGTTGTGTGCCTGTGAGCCCCAGGGTGGCCATTCTTGCTTGGTGAGACCCTGCCCAGCCCAGAGCTCCAGCAAGACTTGGCTACCTAGGGGGCAGGGGAACTGCAGGGTGTGAAAGTGTTCAGGGCACAGGCCTTGGGGTCAGGCAGAGCTGGGTTCAAATACTGACTTTGACACTGGAAGGCTGTGTGGCCTTGGGCAAGTTACTCCACCTCTCTGAGTTTCCATTTCCACATCTATGAAGTGGGGTAAGCAGAGGGGCCTCCTCCCAGGCGGATGCAAGATGAGCTAGGGTAGGATGTGTGTAAGTACCTGGGCAGGCCCTGCTTCATCAGTCAGGGTGATAGGAGGCACCACCCTATTTAGACACCTTCCTTGCCATTTCGCTGCAGAACAGGACCAAGACCCCAGCCCCTGTCTTGGGATGTCATGCAGGTAAGAAGACCAAATGTGGGCTGCGGGCCCACAGCACATCCCTTTCGAAATTGGTTAAAGGACTCCTGGAATGTACCAGTCAGGTCCAGTGGGCTTGGAAGGCCCTGCTGAGCCTCCCTTCCTCCCTGTTCCACCTCTCCAGAGCCTTCCAGGACCCCTGATACATGCAGGTTCCTAGGAGGAAAGTTCCAGGGGCTGGGAGGCTGCCAACAGGGGTCTTCACCTCTGGGCCACACTCCAGACCTCGAGGCCTTCCTCTGCAGCTGCCTGCTGGCCTCACCTGACCTGGGGCTCCCTTCCTCACGCGGAGCCCCCTAGCTCTCAGCCCGCTGGTGTCTCCACGGCAGATACAGAGCCCAGGAGGGCTGTTTACAGTTGGAAAACCTTTTCCCTCTTGCTTTGGGCAAGAAGCAGCCTTGGTCAGAGACCAAGAAGGATGAGGGTCAGGTACCAGAAGGTGCCACTAATCCTAGTTCTGTCCCCTGCCCACGAGCCAATCAGAGAGCTGGGAGATCGAGCAGGTATGGAGGAGAGGTGTGGCAAAGCCGCAGGGGATGAGGCCAAGACAGGCGTGCCTGCCCCTGCCAATCCCACCCTCACCTGCCACTGAGTCCCTCTGACGCCCTCTCACCCAAGGGCCCCGGGGCTCCCTCCCCAATCTCCCATGGGGCCCAGTGTCCTGGTGGACTGGGCTGCTGAATGCTGACCCTCCCCCCAAGACCCCTAGGACTTCGAGGAACACAGGCCGCTGACCCAGAACAGCCCAGTGGTGATGAGGATGGGAGCAGCAGGACCCAGCCCACTGCGGTGGGGCTGCCATGCCACGCAACTGATTTGGGAAAGTCTGGTGTCATCTGGTGAAGCTGACCATGTGTGTCCCCCACGACCCAGCAATTCCACCTCCAGCAGATCTACACCAGAAGGAACTCAAGGCCATGAACCCAGGATACAGGCCAGACGTTCCTGGCGAACCCTCCATGGGAGGGGCAGAGAGAGGTGTGTTCATGCCACAGAGGACAGAGGACACACGGCCACCAGGATGAATCAGCCAGTCACAGGCAGCACCTGCGGGGATTCCAGTTACACAAGGGTCAGCTCAGCAAGACCTGCCCCCGTTGTTGAGGGGAGCAGACGCGGGGGAGAATCACAAAGAATACCAAGCAGTGGCACCCACGCAGGTTGCCATGGGGGCCTTTGTGGATTTCCGGCCCACGGCTCCACGGTGTATCGGGCCCCATCCCCCGCGGGAGCAGCCGTGTGCCCAGAGCGCCATCTGCAGGGGGAAGGGGGAGGTGCCAGGGCCCCACCTTCCAACAGAAAGACACTGAGCCCTGATGGAGCCACAGGGGCAAGATGGATCTTTCCAGAAGCCACATTAACAAAAGTAAAAATTAGCAGATCAAATCAACATAAAACATCAGCATTTCAACATGTGATCAGTATATAAAACTAAGAATGAGCATTTTCACGTTCTTTCTCCCCCACTTGGTCTTTGACATCCGGGTGTATTTTGCACTTGTTATGCATCTCAAGGTAGACCAGCCACCCATGGCTCGTGGGGCTGCTACATGTCACCTGCCCCCACGAGGTCCTTGGATGGGCACAGGTGGCCAACTTCAGGGCCTGGCCTGGGTCACAAGACTCCGCTGGCCCCTGTTCAAGTCACAGGTCATCTCCACGAGGCCCCTTTCCTCTGGCAGGGCCGCGTCCAGGGTAGTGTGGGTTGTGGGTCAAGGAGGGAAGGAACCTCCTTGGGCCTGTGAGGCTCCTGGTGGCCATTCTCAGGGTGGACCAGCCACTCGCAGCTCATGCCTACTATATTCAACAGTGAGGCCATGGAGAGGGGCCAGCACCAGAAGGGCCTTTCTTCCACGTGCTTTCAGGGGCCCCGGCCTCCTGACGCAGGTGGGACACGGCCTCCCACATGTTCACCTGCTCATTTGTGGGCCTCCCTCTTCCTCATGAAGAAGTGTGTGGACCTTCTCCAGAGACCCAGTGACCCAGAGGCACGCTTGGGCCTGGGGCAAGATCAGTGCCTTCTCAGTTTACAGGAGCATGGCTTAGGCTGGCCAGAAAGACCCCAACTGAGGCCACATTTAATCCAGATAGACATGATTCTCCTCCAAGAAACCAAATGCGGCAGCCCTGTGTTAAAAACTCCATGACTCCCTCCTCGCTGCCTTCTGAGCCATACCACTGTGTTTTCCATTAGGAAGCGTCATGCTGTGCCCCTTGGCCAAAGGGGCTGGGTGAGCGGCCGCTGGTTGTTGGGCTGGCTCCCAGTGGGGGCTGATGCTGGGTGGCACCATGGGCCAGGCAGCACCGGGCAACAGCAGCAAGCAAAGGGCGCCAAATGCTGCTGCTCACAACAGGCCCAGGCCGGGCACCTTTGGTAAACAGTGGGATTAGGGACTCAGGGCCCAGGCTGGCCTCCTGGACAGAATGTTTCCAGGGTTTGTGGGTGGGGTCTCCCTTATTCTTAGGCCACACATAGCTGAGGGGACCCAGGAAAACCTCCTTTGAGGGCCTGGGGAAGAAAGAAGGTTCACATTCCAGGTGTGCCAGGGGCTTTAAGAGGACCTCTGGTGCTTGGAAGGTCCAGAAAGTAGCTAGGAGGGACTTCCCGGCCCCAGACCCTAAGTACACTGAGACTTCCTCACTCAGCTGTGTCCACCTATGGGTCCCAAACGCCAGACCCCTTGCATCTCTCATGCAGGAGAAAGGCCTCAGAGTGAGGGGTGAACCTGCTAATCTATTTCTCTGACCCTGTCTATGCAGATAACTCAGGACAGATGCAATACCTCCCCCCGAAATCCAAGCAACCCTGAATAACCATGTTTTAAACTAAGATCTCCAACATCCACAAAACTGTACTTTCCTCTGAATGGCCACAATCAAAATGATGTAGAATAAGGCAAGACAACACTCTGACATCTAAGGCGTCTCAATGGCGAGATGAACCAGACCTGGACACCACAGGGCACCTCCACATGCCTACAAGGATCTGACCCCCTACGGTACCCGTCGGCAGCCTGCCAAGGACTAGGCTTCCTTCTGGTCCAGCAAAGAAAACACAAGCTCCCCTGGAGAAGGAGGTTTGGTTCCCGAGCTCCCCTGACCTGTCCCTGACCAAGCATGTCATCCCTCGTAGAGTGGAAGACGCACAGCAAAGGAGAGGGAGGGCGACCAGGAAGGGCCGAGCACCAGCCCAGGTAATCTCTGCTCACAATGAAGGACCCCATACCGCCAGAGGGGTGCAGCCCAGACACAGCCGACTTGCTGTGGGCAGGAGCTCAGGACAGTGGGGCCCTGACTTTGTCCTCTTCACACCATACCTTATTCAAATTCCAGTGTGAAACCTGGACCCTCTATCAAAGGCTGCTTTGCCTTACCATTCTCTGCTACAAAAAGTCAGCCAGGCCCACATACTACTCTTCCATTTGCAAAAAATAACCCTCTTTATTTTGGTGAAGAAAACGAAACAAAGACGTGGGCATCCCAGGAATCCACAGAGGGAGGCAGGCAGACAAGACGGGCCACACGTGGGCACTCACCTGAACTTTCCAGTCCGCACCTGCAGTGCCCTCATTCCACACCGCTGGGCGCCGCCAACGTCACCCACGATATCATCTCCAATCATGATGGCCTGTCACACAGTGAAATGCACTCAGAAGCGATGTCGGAAGAGCTTTATTCCTGTTCCCCTTCATCTTTTTGACATAAATCAACTGCTTGATTTTCATGTTTAAGATCATCACAAAAATTAAACAAGGTAATGTTGTCATCGTATTGATTAAAAGTCAGCCCTCCTTGACTATATCTCCCACCGCCCCCCACGGGCCAAGTGACTCTGAACATCACACGTTTGGGCCATCTGAAGTCAATCAGCAGGTGTCCCAGTGTTATGGAGACACAAAGGTGTGTGGGGAGGCTGACATTGTCTTGCCTCTACTTGAAGTTAGGCTGAATTTTACCTGTGGTTAAATACTCTATAACCAGGTTAAATACTCTATGAACAGGTTATTTCGCCAACCGTTGGTTCTGTGAAAACTAAGTAAGTTTCTGGCAAATCTTTGTAGCCCACAGTTTAGATGGTTCTGTTCTCAACAGTGAAAGATAAAAACCAAAATAGCAGTCAAACAAAAATACATACACAGGAAATGCCCACAGCCTGGATACCATTTCAAAAAGCAGCATCTAGGATGTACTCTCCCACCTGAAACAACTAGAAAACCAAACTATATGAAACAATAGTTTTCAAGACACTGACCATTAAGCAGTGAAAAACAACGATCTCTAAAACACAGGAAACAATGAGGTGAGCCCTGCCCATGCCCCAGCTTGCTGCCTGGACTGTGGGTGCAGGAGGGAGGATCGCCTGGAGGCTGGTGGACTCCCTGAATTGAAGAGACAGAGGTGAGAGCTGGGGGCCCAAGGCAGCGAGGGTACCCGGAGTATGAGAGAAACACTTCCCCAGAGAAGGGCAGCAGGAGATCTGCAGAGGGTCCCTCTGGATGAGGCAGTCTTCTGCAGACTGCTGGACAGCACAGGCACATGAGAAAACCAACCAATGCCCAGGAAAGAATCACACTGAATAATTAAAGAAAACAATGCCTGGACCTCACACAGAGTTGGGAATAGTGCCTGTTCCCACCAGCCAGACTGGAAAATCTCATAATTCACAGGGTGCTGGGTGGTGTTCTCAGAAGAGTCTTGCCTCAGGAGTGGGGAATAATTAGCCTTAGATTAAACCCTGCCCTGTTGCTGCCTCCCAAATCTTAAAAGCAGTATCTGGAAAGATCAAACTGTTTCCAAGTAATTTAACTGCATCACAGAGCAAAAATATTTATGGGCATATGAAAATATGCAGCACCCATAAAAACGTGAAATTCACATTGCCTGGCATCCAAAGAAAAAAAAATCAGACATGCAAAGAAGACAAATATCACACATAATGAGGAGAAAAATCAATCAACCAAAACTGACCCAGAACCTATATAGATGCGAGAATGAGCAGAGAAGGGCATCAAATCAGTTAATGCAATTATCTTCTGTATATGGCAAAAGTTGAGAGACATGGAAGATAAAAGATTCAAAACAAGGTCCTACAGTTGAAAACTACAATGCCTGGGATGGAAATATACTGGATGTGACTGACAGATTAGATTATACAGAAGAAAAGATGAACAAACTTGAAGATGTAAAATGTCTTCAAATGAAACAGAGAGAGAAAAAGTAAAGCATCAATGAGCCATGACAAGACTTCAAAGGGCTGATATATGTGTAACTGGAGTCTTTGACTGTGAGGTGAGAGGGGAGACAGAAACAATATTTGAAGAAATAATGGCTGAAAACTTTCCAAACACAAGAGAAACAGTAAATCCACAGATCCAAGATCCAACACCAAACACAAGGATCATGAAGAAAACTACATCAAGGCACCATCGAACTGCCTAAAACCAGAGACAAGGAGAAAAATCTTAAGAACAGCCAAAGGAAAAACAAGTTACTACTGAGAAACAAAGATAAGACATCAGATTTTTCACTGGAAACAATGCAAGTGAAAAGACAGTGGAGCACATCTGGGGTTAAGAGGCGACCCAGAATTCTATACCCAGCAAAATTACCTTTCAAAAGCAAAGGTGAAATAAAGACATTCTCAGATACTAATTTAAAGACGTCATCACCAACAGTCCCGCATGCAAGAAATGTAAAAGGAAGCCCTTTAGGCAAAAGGAAAATGGAAACATGGTTCTGCACAAAGGAATGGAGAATATGGGAAGGGTGGCCCACAAGCATGTGTTGACCTTCCTGCCTGCCGGCCTCCCTTCCTCTACTGGCCAGTCCTTCGGGACTCAGCTCAGAGGACTATACCTTTCAAGTGCAGCTGAGTTCTGAGGTCCTCCCAAAGCACTCTGGGATTACCCCACTGCATTACACTGGTTCACTTATCTCCTTCTCTCAGCAACGTGAGCTCCCGGAGAGCAGGGCTGTGTGCTGATCCTGGCACTTAACTGATAATCAACAAAGGTCGGGTGAGTGGATCGATGTTTGAATGAAGGCATGGCTGTCTGTCTGGAGATACTTAGGAGACCCAGCCTATAGGACTTCCCAGCAATGAAGAGAGTTTGGTGGTGGGGAGGACAGTCTCTGTCAGTGCTGCTGAAACATTACCATTGGGTCTGCTCTGCCATATCAATCTGTATTATTAATATTATTGTCTAAACTCATATTTTTTCATAAATAAATGTATTTTTAAAGAAAAAAGAGCAGCCTCCTTTATTCAACTACCATAAAAATTTGATTAAAAGCTTCAATATATTTTCAGAAGATTCTGTTAGTGAAAGAAGAGTCTGACACCTTAAGACATCAAATGTATTCCAGATCTACCTGCTCTCAAGTCCATCACAGAAGCCACAGGGGGAAAGTGGCCCCAGGAGAAAGCTTGGAGGAGATGGCCAATGACCACCAGTGCTGAGAATTCTGCCAGTTGTAGCCACAGCCCACTGCAAGACATGACACACTTGAGATAAACTGCATTTCTTCCAGTAACTATTTTGAACTTTATGTTTTGCTATTTTCTCTGATCTTTTCTCCATCTAATTCCGTGTTTCCCAAAGTTAGTTACACATACTGGTGACATGCAATTTGATTTCAGACAAGGATGTACAGTTTTAATATAATTGTTTTGTGTTTATTTAAAAAATAGTCTATTTATGGTAAGTAAGTGAGTCTGGTTTTCCATTTGTAGTAGTTATCAAAAGTTCCTATTTAAATACATTTATTTAAGTTCAAAAAAAATGAATCAATTTAAAGAAACATTTAGTAAATAACAGTGCCAGTGGCAAGTACCAAGACATGGTAAAAATTGGGATTTGTTTTCTCTAGAATGACTCATGCTGGGAAAAACACTGCCAAATCCAAATGGGTTTAATTCTTGTGTCTGTCAAGCTCCCTCACAGCTATGTGGGAGTCATAAGCCACCAGGAAGACACAGCCGGCGGCAATGTGTGCATGCCGAGGGGGCACACCAGAGCCTGCTGCACACACTGGAGGCTCTAAGGATGCCTGCAAGGCGGGGTCACCCGGGCAAGCACACAGCTCACCTGGGAGCAGAGGCCTGAGCAAGGAGGCGCTTGGCCCAAGCCAGCCATAAGCCCCAGGATGAGATTAGACTTTGTCCTTCTCATAGCTTGTCCTGAAACCATTAGGTCAGCCTCTGAACATTCACAGTGTTCCAACTTGGGACCCTATCTGCTGCTGGCAGAGGTTGGGGGCCATTTTGCTGTAAGTTCCTTAGCAATGAAAAAGGCCTTCCAATTATTACATGTCATGCCTGGCACTTTCTATGCTTCTGGGGAACATAAAATTTTATGCACACGCACGTGTATGCACACACCTGGCCCCCTCCATCTGGAAGGCAGCAGAAATTCTCCAGAATACAGCCTCCCAGGGCTTCTTGGGTGAGGACATTTGTTGATGTAGCCCAAAGAGATGGAACCAGGGAGATCCGGGCCCTGGAGAAAGAACTCTCAGGGAGGAGCAGCAGCTGTGGTTCCGTGTGACGAGCCGATGCCCGCATCCAGGCAGAGCCCCGCAGCCATGCAGGCAGCGGGAGGAGCACATGGGGGTGCAGCTGCCTGGAGCAGTGAAGCCTATCTGGGCCAGGCTGTGGGCTCCGCATACCAAAACGCGCTCGGGCCCTGGGGATTTCACAGATTTACTGTCGGTGAAGGGCAATAATCACGCAAGGAGGAGCAATTATTGTCAAATCATTTAGGATTTAAAAAATCATTGGCAAGAAGATAGAGGTCAAGAGGTGCAGTGTCGGGGGAAATAAAAAAACCCTACCTGTCAGGCCTGGGTTGCACTTCCTCTCTGGCTGCAATATGGTACAGGGAAGACAGAGACACACACCAAGAGGCCGGACTCCCACAGAAATCCAGAGAGCTGGAGGGGGCAGCACAGTCCTTTAGGCAGGTTTTCTGGTTTGGGTTCAAAGGCAGCTTCTTCCATCCTTCCTAAGTATTTTCCACCTGCCATGGTCTCCCCTTCACCATCCCAGGTGCCGGGGGGGAACTGATTCTAATGGGGAATGAGGTTCGGAAGCACAGGCTTCCAGGGCCAGAGAGCTTTCCCAAGAAGGCCCACATTTCACAAATGTACCTGGACCACCTAAGATCTTGTCTAACTTTATCTCCTATAGTTTGTAGCCAGCCAAAAATGTGTATTTAACATTTTTAAAAATAGAAAGTGATATTGTACCACTTTATGCCTACAAATATGCCTAACAAACTTCATTTACCAAAACTCAAAATCCTGTCACACTGCTGGCTCCTCCTTGAGAGCTGGGGTACCGCAGAGACCTGGAGGACTGGGTGCCAGGCTCACTCCTTGTCAGCACAGTCATCTTGGGGCCAATACTAGGCTTCTCTGACTGCTCCCTAACACTGTGGCTCTCAGCTGGGGCTGGTTGTGCTCCCTGGGACCATTTGGCAAAGTCTGGAAACATGTGGTTTCATAATTGGGAGATAGGGTGCAGTTAACATTGCACAGTGCACAGGACAGCCCCACCCCAAAGAATGAACTGTCCCCAAAACGTCACTAGTGCCGAGGTCAAGGAACCCTCCCCTAACCTTAAGGTGGAAACGCAAGTACCCGTGCCAAGGGACTGCATGGAGTAGGGGCTTCATGAAATAAACATGTAAGTGACATGCAGTGCTCCAGGTCCCGCTCCACGCCTCGGGCTCCTCATCTGCTCATCTGTGAAATGAGGGCTCCCGGCCCCCGGCTCCTTGGCTGCTGCAGGCTGGCTCCTGTGCTAACCAAGCCTTCTGATTTAGGCAGTCCCAATTTCCATGAAACCTGCATAATTTACGACTGATGGAATTTATGATTATGGAAAACTGCCCAAATGTTCACATCATTTGAGCTTTAGTATGAAGCTATGAAGCCACCCACTGATTCAGAAGCCTCAAACCATGAGAATTAGGTATTTCTAGAAGTAACCTTTAAGGTATGTTATTCTTTGCCTGATTACTGAATCCTAGCAAGGGCCTGGTTACTGCTAAGAAGTTTGAATTTCCAATCTGTTAGAGTAATACCAGTAATCTGTTATTTCTAGGCTACGGAGGAAAGGTTAAAATGAAAATTGGATTTGGGGAGTTACATCCATTCCAAGCGCAGGCTAAAAAGTCCTCAGCAGCAAGAAGCAAGTCTGTGTCGTGGAAGAAGCAGTTATCAAGGGAAATGACGGGTGATAACTTTATTGATTAAAACTGCTTGAAAAATTTAAGGTTTGCCACAGCCTGGCACTTTGGTAGCAAGACAGCTCCACACAGACATTTTTCATTAAAAATAAAGCAGCAGGAACAGAGAATTATTACCCTGTGCTTAAGACACAGTTCATTTGAACTGGCCTTATTTTGAAATACTGCTTTAAAATGTCTACACAACCCAAGGCTCGAATAACATTAATGAACATTATAGAAAAATGGTGGAGTGGGGTGTTAAGAACATGCAATTGCCACTCAACTGTCTGTCATGGGGACAGACAGAAATGACATCTGGGGGTGAAGGGGAGAATGATAATGTGGGAGGTAAATAAGATTCTGCTTTGCCATATGTGCTCGGAGCCACCAGAGAAAAACAATTCCTTAGTTACCCAGGGCCACAGATGCTCGTGATGGACAGGACAGCGAGGGGCCCTCCGCCTCAGCAGATACAGAGACCCACCAGGCATCCACATCCAACCCGTGGCCGCAGCACCTGCCGGATGGGAGCTCAGGTTAACCTGACCCTGTAGGGGCCCTGCTCCTCCTGGGGTGTGGGTGACAGAGGGCAGCTTCTCTGTGAGAACCTAAGAGATGCTGTCTGTGAAAATAACTGGAAAAAAAAACTAAAAGGAAGAAGGGGGGCATCACTCCAGGTCGAACTGCCCACAGATGACCAACAGCGTCTTGATGTCCAGCTCCTCTGCTCTTATTTTCTAGGTGGCGGCGGCTTGTCTTTGGCTGGGGGAGGCCGGGTGAGATCGTGTTCATGCTGTGTTCGTATCACCCTACAGACTGGCTTTTACACTCCCAGCACATTAGCCTTTTTCCCAGTCCACAGCAAAGTATCTTAAGAATTTATTCTCTCTTAAATTCATCCTGGTTTGGATGCAAATATATACATAGTCATTTATACTGCAGAAATGGAAAGATAAGCCATATTATTTATAAAAATGGCTACCAACGAGAGAGGAGTAGGAAGAAAATAGATTGAAAAGGACAGAAGCTAGACTTCCTTGAACACATTTCGTTTTGTGAATTTGATTTTGGAACCACAGAAATATTTTACGTAACTATAAAACAGAGTTGAATGTTGAAAAACCAATTCCCTAAAAATGAGAAGTGATTCAAAAAGGGTCTTACTGGTGGTCTACCACCCACCTTTCCTAGTGGCTTTGCAATACAGTATTTGGCCATCAATCTCTAGAGGGCTGTGCTCTAAGCAAAAACAGAACCCTTGCAAGCCCGGCACGCAGGCTCGTCAGACTCGGTCGTCAGTAATCACAGTGCTGCGCCCCAGAACACCAGCCCAGCAGCCACCATGCTGTCCTGGTCTTGGTGGCACTGGCAGAATGGCTGGTGGCATCCCCTCTTTTGTGTCAGACTGCTTTCACACGGCATAATGTGTTTGAGATTCAAGACTCGTGTGTGCATTAGGGGCTAGAATGAATGATTGATTATGTTGGTATTCTTGAGATCCAGGATTTTTGACATGGAAAAAAGGAAATACAGATATAAGACCCATGAGATCAAGTAAAAAACCCACAAGCCTGAATCTGAATGAGAAATTTCAGCGTGAACTCATGGTGTATTTCATGTTTAAAGATACGTATTTCTCTGAACCTTGTTGGCTCAACGAGGCTTAAGAGATGATGACCAACCCAGTAGCAATGAGAAGTGTTATGTTCTGATTATAGTTTCTAAACACTATTTTCCACTAAAGGGAAGCATGGCTTCTTGGAGGGATGGGGGATTCCAGGCCTCGGGCAGGAAAATATTCCGTCATAACAGGGAATAAAGGTCCTCAGAGACCACTGGGACCAGGTCATAAGAGTTAGAGACCAACTGGAAGAGGTTCCCAGTGGTCAAAGATGAAATACTTTGAACATGAGTAAGATAATAAGATAATAACTACGATGGATTGAAATACATTAGATATGCTTAAATCTATTTATAGTGATATATGTAGTTTTAAGTCTTGGGAGGACGCTAGAGAATCAATTCATTATTCTGAAACCTAATAAATAATGGGAAAGAAACAAGTATTAATCTGGAGTTTCCTATATAACTGTACCTCAGGGTAATAAATCATTGGTGAGGAGAAGTTTCCTATATAGAAGTAATCCAGAGGAAAAAAATGAAGAATGACAGAATTCAAATATCCCTGTCTTGCAGCCCTTAATAAATGAATGGGGCTCGGCACTGATCGCCAGTAGCTGATACCACCGCAGAAGGGGACAACTGGACATTCTGAGCCTCCTCGCGGAGGCCACAGCACCACCTACAAAGTAATCATCAAAAAACTGAACCAGACTCTGAGCAAGATTCTAGATTGAACGATCCACACCCAGGAAACAGAGAGGACAGAGGAGCACGTCAAACAGCACCACCGAAGTGCAACCGGCCAAATGCAGCCTGTGGGAAAGGCTACAGGACAAACAACAGTTTCTTCTTCATAATGTGGCAAAGAAAAACAAAAGGGAGACGAGGGGATCGAAAGATTAAAAAACACAAGAACCCCACTGATCCATCACGGTGCAAGAACTTGTTTGGACCCTGATTCAAACAAATGGTAAGCAACGTGAGACACTTACAGGACAATCAGGGAAATGTGAACAATGAGTGGGAACTGGATGATATTAAGGAGTTACTGTCAGCATTATTTAGATGTGATAATGGCATTAGCAATGTTTTTATAAAGAACTCATATCTTTTAGAAACACACAGAAATATTTACATCCATAGGACATATGATTTCTGAGATTTCATCCAAAATAATCTGGGGGAGAGGAGTGGGTGGGGCTATGATTAGACAAGTGTCTATTAATCTTGAAAGAGTTCCTAATGACCAAATATGGGACAATTTGAGCAAGAAAATATAACAATAGGAATGGATTGTAGCTCATGGAATAAAGCAAATATCCTTAAGTCCATGTTGGAATTAATAAACAGATAAATGGGAGGAAAAGGAAAGCTCTTCCTTACAGTAAATTCCAATGAATAAATATAGACGGAATAATGGAAATAGAAAAAAATCACCATTTGGCCAACACCACAGTAGCAAGTGTTTCAGGGAAGAATTATCGCTCGATGCCATAATTAGGACGGGAAAAGAATGACAGGAAAGAGGATATTTACATAGTGTGAAAGTACTTTGTTAGGCACAAAAGGATGAGTAGTTATGTGCAGTGGAGGTCACGGGTGGATGCCACCTCCGTCCGACAGGGATCAAAGCGAGCCTCCCCGTCGGCCGCCCACTGGGGTCCCCCCGAGGGCGCAGCGGTGCTGCTGTGAGACTCCTGCCCAAAATGCGTAACCTAAAATTAAATCATGAGGACTGAGAGGGTATTATGCTAAATGAAATAAGCCAGAGAAAGACAAATACCAGATGATTTCACTTACATGGGAATCTAAAAAAACAAATGAACAACCAACCAAAATTCAGAAGCAGACTCATAAATACAGAGAACACACTGGTGGTTGCCAGAGGGGAGGGCGGTGGAGGGATGGACAAAATAGGTGAAGGAGGTCAAGAGGTGCAAGCTTCCAGTTGTAAAAAAAATAAAGTCATGGGGATGAAAGCTACAACAAAGGGAACATAGTAAATAATATTGTAATAATTTTGTGGCTGATGGCAACTACACTTAATGTGCTGAGCATTTTATAATGTATATTCATGTCAAAACCATTACATTGTATACCTGAAACTATTATTATAATATTTCATCAACTATACTTCCTTAAAAAAATAAAAATTAAACTTTGAGAAAACAGGAAAAAAACAAACTGAGGGACATGGTACAAAATAACTGGCCAGTAAGTACTCTTCCAAAATGGCACGGTTCTGGGAAACGAGGAAGACGGAGGAACCAGCCCAGAGAGGACACGTGGGGAGGGGACCGCCAAAGGCAAGGGCGGTGCTGGGATGGCTGAGGACACCTGCAGAGGCCTGCAGGCTGGCTGGGAGTCTTCTATCAATGCTCATTTCCTGATTTCATAATCGTTCTGATTGTTACATAAGATGTTAACATTCGCGGAAGCTGGTTTAAAGGGCATATGGGAATTCTTTGTACTACTTTGGCAGCTTTTCTGTAAATGAAATTACTTCAGAATGAATAGTTAATGATTTTTAAAAGTGGTTATTAGTTGATAATCATGGAAGCTCAATGATGGATATCTGGGAGTTCACTGTACTCCTTTCTCTACTTGGACAGATGTTCGAAATGTGAAAATATAGTGATGAAAAGTTAAAAAGGAGATTTTAAGAGACAAAACAACCACATGCAAGGTATGGATCCAGTCTGGATTTGATTCAGACAAACCAACATAGAGGGACACTTCCAAGACAGTCAAGGAAATTTAAATATGGACTGGTATGAGATAATACTAAAGGATTACTGTTGATTTTGTTAGGGAGAGTTTTTTCTCAATGTGATAAAATACACATAAAATTCACCAGTGTAACCACTTTACCATGTACAAAACAGTGGTATTCAGTACATTTACCATGTTGTATGACCATCGACTTCCGGATGTTTCAATCACCCCAAAAGGAGGCTTCGCACCCATGAAGCAGTCACACCCCAGTCCCCTGGCAACCACTGAACTATTGGATGGATTTATAGATTTGCCTACTCTGGACACTTGATACAAATGTCATGTAATATATAAAATGTGGCCTTTTGTGACTGGCTTCTTTAGCTTACCATAATGTTTTCAAGGTTCATCTCTGTTGCAGCCTGTATTGGCATTTCATTCTTCTTCTAGCTGAAATATTCCGCTGTGTGAAATGCCACGTTTTGCTTATGACCTCACATGTTGATGACTGACAGCTCCATTCCCACATTCTGGCTATTGTGAACAATGCTGTGAATATTCCTATATACGTTTTTGTTGGAACACCTATCTTCAAGCCTTTTGGATTAGAAGTGGAGCTGCTGGGTCCTATGGAAATTCTATGTTTAACTTATTGAGGCCCTCGTCTCTATGGTGGCTGCCCCACTTGACCTTCCGACTGGTGTTCCTATGCAAAGGATCTGATTTCCTCACATCCTCGCCAATGCTTGTTATTTTCCAGTTTTGTTTGCTTGTTTTAAAATGACTATGGCCATCCAAATGTGTGTGAGGCCAATCTCTGGTTTTGATTTGCATGTTCCTAGTGACCGACGATGCTGAGCATCTTTTTGTATGTTTACTGGCCATTGCTAGGTGTTTTCAGGCATTGTAGTTAAGTATGAAATAACTACCTTTTTCTAAAAAGGTGTACTATAACATGGAAGGATACAGTAAGTCTGGGATTTGTCTTGAAATACAACAGCAAAAAAACAAGTAAATTTTTTAAAAGAAAGAAAAGGAATAGAAGAAGGGAACTTACTGAATCTGGCTGATGGACGTATGGGGGAATCACTGTATCATTCTCTCTGCTTTTGTGTAGGTTTGACATTTCTCACAACAAAAAAGAAATTCTGCCCTAGGATACAAAGTCGTGAAAACCCAGCTGGGTTTTTGTTCCTGCTGTCTGCATTCTTTCAAAAACCAAGGCTCCTCCTCCACCAGCCTCACAGGGCATTTCCTGAGTGTTTCCTGGGGATCCCCAAGATCCATGCCTTCTGCCATCTGTGAGATGGTCTGGGCGCAGAGGGTCCAGACTTCTGTGGCTGTGGGCTGTCTTCCTCTAAGTCTCCTATGAGACCAGTGCTCTAGACCGGAACACGTGGGCAATTCAGCAGTGCCACGGTGGTCCTGGGGCACCAGCCACACCATAGGATGCAGACACTGTCCCTAGTGCCACATCCAAATCAGACAGCAGGGCAGCCTTGGGCTGGCTTTTCTTCAACGTCTTTTCTTCAACAACGCTCCAAGAAACCAGCCGCTGGAGGGGTCTAATGATGCACTACCTGGGAAGTCGTGGGTGGGCATGTGGACACTAAAATCATAACTGCTTTTGTTTTTTCTCTTTAGGATATATGTTTGGAAGGCAAACTGTCTCAAAACAGTCACAATGTAAAAGTGGCAAGATGCGTGATGTTATTTCACATGTTGCCTTAATCCTGCTATATATTGTCTTTGCAATGAAGTATTTTTAATACACTGAGAGGACTTGTTGATTCTTTTCTTTCCGGAGAGGCAGCAAAGGTCACTTAGAAAAAGCCACAGGCATTTCTGTTTCTCATTCTTAGACTGAAACTAATCTAACAGGTGAAGACATTCAGTGGCCTTCTTTGCTTTTTCCTCCTTTGCTTTCTTTTCCCCCATTTCCAATGAAATCAGCTTTCATGGGGTGCAGTCCGCACCTGGCTGCCCTGCCAACCTCTGCAGGCTGCCTGAACCCTCAAACCCACCTCGGGCCTCAAGGCTGCCCCTGCAAGAGCCTCCCGGATACAGCTGCTCCACACACACTTCATGAGGGACAACCTACCTGGTGGGCGTCCACCCCCATCTCTTTCAGGGCAGACTTGAAAAATTCAGGAGACGGTTTCCCCACGACTTCGGCTTTGATACCACACGCATACTGGGAATAAAGAAGACACAGCATGTGTTTGGGACGAAGCACCAGTGAGTACCCAGCCTCAAGTGAAGGCCTCCCTCTGGGGATGCGCCCATGGCCACAGGCCTCCAAGGGGCAAGACGTGGGCTGAGGGGCAGGTCTCATAGGCAAGAGCATCACTATTGTGCCCCGGGCCCCCTGGGATGCTCAGGTAACCCTTCACCAGGCGCCCTGCCATCTGCTCAAATGCCTGACAGCAGGAGGCAGTCCACAGCTGGCAAAGCCACAAGGCACCCTGCGAGCCACCTGACCTGGGCCCGCATTTGCACTCTTGCTTCTGCTCCCCTCCCTTCTCCCCTTCTCCCCTTCTCCCCCAGCCCACCACCAGCTCTGTCACAGGCCCTCCAGGAGAAGTGGTCCAGGGCTCCATCCACCTGTCTGTCCATCCCTCCCATTGGAGTGCCAGCATGGCAGTGAGGATGGGAGATAACATGAGCTGACCTGGGGCAGCTGACTGGGCATGGGTCACTGTACACTGGAGAGCCCCATCTGAGCCTGGCCTTGTAAACTGGAGGAGAGGGTCGGGAAGGAATCCGGTTAGGACACACCAAGCTCAAGGTGCAGAAGACCAGGGTCAGAAATGAGGTGGGTGGTCCACAGACACAGAGCTGAGGGTCCGGGGGGAGAGCAGCAGAGAGCATTCCAGGAGAGCCAGCCGGGTCAGTGGTAGGCAGGGCAGGGTAAGTGGAAGGGCGGGAGGGACAGAAGAGCAGAGTGGTGACCAGGGCAGCTCAGGGGCCAAGCTCCAGAGGAGGGAGAGTTCGGCTTGAAGCCCCAAAGAGGAGGACCTTGGGCTGGCTTTTCTTCAACACCTTTTCTTCAATAATGCTCCCAAGAAACCAGCAGCTGGAGGGGTCTAATGACACACTACCTGGGAAGTCATGTGGAAACATAACAGGCAGCACAGAAAATGAGCACACCCCCTTCTCCAGAAAGACCAGAAACCTCCTGGGCAGCCCTGAGATGTGAAGAGGGCTTGGGCAGACCCCGGGCAGGTACCTCGAGTGCCTTCGTGTAGGCACCAACGTCCAGTTTCAGGCCAGAGGTCTGCTTGTAGTAGCGTCTAGAAAAAAGCAGGAGGGAATAAGGTGAGCTGAGCCCAGGGGCCTGGGAAATCGTGGTTCTGCAGGCTCAAGAGAGCCCAGACACAGGCGAGGGCCAGTCCAGATGCTGCACAGAGTGGCCGATGGACGTCAGCCTAAGAGCCCAGCGGTAGGCCACCATGCCTGGCAGGAGAGACCAGCCAGCAGCCCTCAGTCAGAGCGGTGCCCTGCTGCTGACCTCGTGGGGACCCTGCTGCAGCGGTTCACGGGGACGCCTGGGCAGGTGGATCCAGTTGCTCACACACAGGAAGACAAGTAAAGTGACCTGCGTTCTGGGAAAGGACAGCAGGTCCACAAAACCCCTAATTGTTAATAATTAACTCCTAACTGCTGCCTGAAGAAGAAACGGCATTAGTTCCACAGCACCCTGCCACATCTCCTTTCAGCCAGAGGTCAAGAGAGGTGCCAGGTTTCCTGGGCGCTAGATGCTTTCATGAGAAATCAACTATTTCTCCCCTGTCTCACTGGAGACCAACACAGCCCAGCACGCCTCTCTGAAGACGGTGTCAGGACCCTTGTGAGCGCTGTGCCGAGCCCTGTGCCGAGCCCTGGCTGCCACACTCCGGCCCACCCCAGGCCACACGAAGACCTCTGGGACACAGGGTGGCCCAAGCCCAGCTCTCTCTGAGCGGAGCCACCTGACTATAAAGAAGGGAGAAGCCAGCGCACTGTGCTGCTCCGAGACAGGGCACACGCAGGCCCAGGACACTTGGAGCTCAGCTCCTCGGCCGTCCTTCTTTCTCCCATGCCCTTAGAATGTAGGAGACATTAAATACCACATGTGCAGAGAACTCAAGAGAAGACCAGTGAAGCACGCTGACTCAGGGTTCAAGTCTTCCCACCTCTTCTTTTTAACTGTGGGATTTGGGTTTCTTCAGCTCTCTGGGCCTCAGTTTCCTAACCCGTGGAATGGGGAAAAAAATAACCAGTATCTACCTCATGGACTGTTGTGGGCCTTGAACAAAATAATGCATGCAAACTTCTTAACGTGATGCCGAGCATGTGTACATTCCTCTTTGTGGGGCTGAGACCTGCTCTGTGCCTATTTGCAAAGCTAGAACTGAGGGTCCCAGGAACTGCCCGGGGCTGTGCCCTTCTCAGCTCTGCGAGGCCCAGGAACCCTGCCTGCACCTTGACCCACCTGAGGCCTTGGAGGCTGTAGTGGTTTGCCTGCTGCCAACGTTCACCCAACGCCCAGGAGGGACAAACGCTCTGGCCCACTACACTCCCTGCTGCTCGCCTCGACGCCGCTGGGCTGCAGGCCTTTGGCCAAACCCTTGGCCCTGGTTGGGGCTGATCCCCTGCCTCTCATTCCTCTCAGGGTGGATTTGGAGCCTGGAGCCCATTTGTTGAAGCTGTGGGGGGTCTTCTGTTGTGACAGGACCAAGTGAGCCCCAGGACTCTCTGTCAGGGCCTGAGGCTCTGTGCTCTAGGGGCCACCGTGCAAAGATGGGGACCAGATGGGACACATCTAGGACACATCTAAATTAAAAAAATTTTTTCAGTGACACCGCACGCCTTCAGGAAAGTGAATTCAGGTAGCCAAAGGTGCCTGCAAATGCTCCCGCTTTTGAAAGGTGACCCCAAAACAGAAGCTTAGAGGTCCCTCACTGCATTTGTCTTAAATCCAGGATCTGCATTTATATAGGCTCAAAAAAGTGTGTCCTTTTATTTTCTCATTTCTACAATAAACGCCTCTGGGATGCCTCAGCTGGATCCAGTTTCAGGGCCCGGTGAAGTGAAGCAGCTTAACGAGAGGAGCAGGGAGACTCTGGGTACTGGGGCCTACGCTCAGCATGGGCCCGTGCTGTTAACTCAGCTCCCCGCTCCCCCCGGACGTTTAGGACACAGCTGCCCACCCACCTCTGCAGGACTCAGGGACACTCCCAGGCCCAGGCTGTCCCAGGGGCTCCGGGTCTGGTGGGGAAGCAGGCAAGTCCACAGATGAATGGAAGAGGACAGGACACAGGTGATAGGGGAACCCCATGTTCTGCCCTCTGCTTGAGTAGGGCCAGATGTGCTGGGGACAGGGAGACAGGGAGGCGTCCCAGAGAAGGCAATACAAAGGCCGAGCCCTGAAGCCACAAGGAGGGGAGTGGGAGCGTCCAGGCGGGGAGGGGGGGTCTCTTAGGCAACCAGCAGCACTCTGCTGAGGACCCAGCAGGGCCCTCGCCCTCTGCCTCTGCGTGATGGCTGCTGCAGGGGGGGAAGGAGGGGCAGGGGGCCAGACTGGGAGGCACGGGGACTAGGGAGGGCCTCCCTGAGGACGGGACATGGTGAGGTTAGACAGGGACAGGTGACAGAGGTGAGGAAAGAACGTGTTAGCATAGGAAACTGACCCAGAAACCAAAGAAAAAATTTTCGAACATGCCACTCTGTTGCAACAGGCACGGCTCTGTTAGAGATGAGGATTCTGGGGCCTCTGGCCACACACGTCCCAAGTCCCCTGGGCCAACTGCAGGAGGCGGGAGTGGGCGCACCTCCCCTCTGGAAAAACCTCCCGAGGATACCCACACGGCACAACTTCTGCCCATCCCACATGCCCCCCGAGTCTGTCTTCCAAAGTGACAGAAACCTGGACTTCTGCTTAAATTTAACCCTGATGGGCAGGAAAAACTGGAAGTGTAGTTTAAGATACAGGATCAAGATACTGTCTTTGTTACACTACTGTTTAGAGTCTAACAAAAAGCCTGACTTCCAAAAATCCAGATTAGAAACCTTAGTATTTCTTTTTTAACTGAATCTAGGCTCGTTTTAATAATGCCTAGAATTTTTCTTTAATTTCTATTCATTCAGGAAAACAATAATTTTGGAAGCAATCTGTTAACTGAAAACACCTTTAGAGACACTAAATACCAGTACTTAAGTTAATTTTTTAACATATAAAGGCCCAGGTTATTCCAGAAACATAAGAGATTTAATATATTTATCTTTTATTACTGGCATAATAAAAGCTACCACAGGCCCGGCTAGAACCTGGGTGTCACAGCCACAAAGAAGAAACTGTGGACACTGGGAAGACGGGAAAAAGCTGGGGAGAAGCCATCAGATAGACCTATACTTATTCTTCTGCCTCCCGACCATTCAGCACAGCCTCTCTTCCAAATGACCACTTGACCTTTCGCACAAGAGCCATTAACCTTCCATAGTCTGTCACATAAACAGCTTAATTTTCTGAAGGCGGCATGACAGGAGAAATTACAAAGGCAATTCCCACTCTCGGTCCAAACAGATGCCAAATGTAAATCACTCCATTTCCAGGAGGAGGACATTCTGCCCCAGTGCCCTCTCCCAGCCCGTCTCCTCTGGGGCACTGCTCAGCCCTGCTCCAGTGGAAGACATCCCCTCACCGCCAGCGACCCCCACTCGGGTGCGACCGCAGCTCTTCAGGGTCCGTGGGCTGTTCAGGGAAGCCGTGGCCGAGGCCTGAAAGCTGTCACATCCTTTCCCTCAGCTTTGAGCACCTAATCCATAGCCCAAGTCAGAACCTTCATCAGCCAGAGACTCACTAATTGCTTATCTATAAAACAAACCCTTGCCTACTCTTAAATTTGTTGTAGAATTACAAAGCTAAAAGCAACCAGTTCCACATTTTATTCTTCCTTAACAACATATCTACCACACATAATGTAGAATAATAACTTTAGTAAGTTAAAGACAATGTTAAAGAAAAAAGTTTTCACGTAAATGAATTATAACAGAGCTTCTGAATTATGTTGTCCTCTACTGAGGGGTTGGTAACCTTCGGGATGCCTAAAGGACAGAGCCTGGATAGTAAATGAATTAGGCAGGCCTAGTTCTGTGGTCTACGGCGACCTAACTGCACAAGGTTGTAAGATTAGGAAGAGATGGTGATGGTTAACTTGATGTGTCAACCTGGTTGGGCCAGGGTGCCTGCACATTTTTTCAAACCTTATTCTGGATGTTTCTGTGAAGGGGTTTCTTAGATGAAATTAATACTGAAGTTAGTGGACTCTGAGTACAGCAGACTGCCTGCACAGTGGGCCTCACCCAGTTAGTCAAAGGTTTGACTAGAACCAAGTCTGACCTCCTGAGCCAATCTGCCAGCTGACAGCCTTTGGACTCAGAAGACCGAACAGTTCCCTGAGTACCTTTCCAGCCTGTCTGCAGACTTTGGGCTCACTTCCTCACAACTTTTCTCTCCAGAGAGAGAATATATGTACCCATATCCTGATCATTCTGTTTCTCTGGAGAACCCTCACTAACACAGGACACATTTTATCTGAATGATAAACACACTAGGATGCTTTTAGATCCTAAAAGAAATATATCCTCTCTTCTTTCTTAAAATCTCTTTCATTTGCCTATTTTGATAAAGACATAGCCATGAAGAAATAGCTCTCTACTGAAAGAAAAACAATCAGTCGTACAAGACAAACGGCAGCTGACTCTGAGGCTTGGTGAAGGGGGTGATAGGAAGTGGTGGGGTCTATGGAGACCTGGAACTAACGGAGGCGCTGGCTTCAGCCAGGATGCTGTGAGCTCGGGAATGTGGGGCTCCGTACTGTTGGGCTTTCTGATTTTTCAAAAGAAACCAGAAACTTGAATTAGTTATTTAAAATCTCTCTGTTTTTAAATACTGACTCTAAAAAATTTAAGATCTTGTGAGGGCCAAACATCTGTTCTCGAATATAGCCTAGAGGTGACAAGCATTGGCTCGGGTAGCACTCCAGGCCTTGGTAGCCTTATGGGCTGGGGATCCAGCTGCATTTCTCTCCCTGCACCTCAATATGCCCACCTGTAAAATGGCAAAGACACTGCTTACAGCTCACAGGGTTCTATTCAGAACTAAAATGGAGCACAGAAGGTGCTCAGCAATGGCTTGTGGCCAGATCAAAATACCCTCACTCACCTATTCCAGTAGCTGGTCCTGTTCAGCAGGAGAGGTAGGGAGTTCCCAATTACCAAAAGGCCCCTAAGCCAGAAAAGGCTCCCCCGAGATGGCCCCAGAATTCTTACACTGCAGGAAAGCCAGCATATTGCTCCACGGAGGCCTTGCAACTTTAAGAGCCTGTGATTCTAAAATTCTAGGGCTGCTTCTTTTTTTTTTTTTTTTTAATAATTTATTTTATTTTAGTATCATTAACCTACAATTACATGGGCAATACCGTGATGATTGAACTCCCCCCATCACCAGGTCCCCCCCACCCACCCCACCCAAGTGTCAGTGCCCACGGGGGGGCCAAGAAGACAGCACATGTTCTTTGACAAAAATTAGACAATACAGCCCCGTGCCCCCCCACCCTATGTCTGCCAATCGTAATGTAGGGCTGCTTCTTTTGAGGACAGAATAAATCTGCACAGCTTTCTGGAAAGCAACTTGGCAAATGCATCAAGAACTTCAAAAATGCATATCAATCAAAATGCACAAATGTGTTTATTACAGCCTGACTTGGGTAGAAAGTCAGGAACCTAAATGTCCATCAGCAGGCATCAGTTACAAAAACTACAGGACATCGGGTAAAAAAAAATATTACAAGAATAACCATGCTGCTGAGATATCTATTTATTGCATGAAAAATCATGCACATAATATTGTTTTGTGAACAATAAAAAATGGGTGCCAAAACTAGGTCAAGCTCGAACCGATGTAGTGAATACAGCCATTGGCAATGATCTCTCTGTCCACGAAACTGCTTGGAAGGATACACACCAAAATGCGGACAGCTGCTTTATTGTGGAAAAGAAAGCGCTTTTTCCCCCCTTCTTTTTGTTCATCTGTATTCTCTAATTTTTCTCAAAGAACATGTGCAGTCTTGATGGGAAAAGATGCTAAGAAAAATGACCAACATGGTTTTTTAACAGATAGAGGCAGTGAGGCAGAAGCATTGGTCACAAAAATCACAACTTCACAGAGACTATGCTCTGTGGCCAGAGATGGCAAGCTCGGGCCCAAACATCCCATGGGGCCACGAGTCTGTTTTCCACTACTTAGGTGTCCCCTTGGCAAAATCCTTCAATGCCTTGGGCTGTACCCTGTGCAGATGGACCTGGACTTGGGCCAGTCAACACTTGCCTCTCCCGTCTCCAAGGGCGCTCCGTCTGCAGGGGCCCTTCCTGGCCCTGCCTCCTCGCCCAGGGCCCACACAGAGAAGCTTGACCAGACAGCTCCTGGAGATAGCGTATCCAAATTTCCTCACAGATCATTAAAAGAAAGGAAGGAAGAAATGAAGAAAAAAAGCAAGACCAAGGGAGGGAGGGAAAAGAAGTCACCCACATCCACTTTTTCATATCCTTCTCTACTGCGTCTGTAAGTGAGACGCACACGGGGCATCGCCCAAGGCAGCCAGACGTGCTCTCCCTGGAGCCGACTTACCCTTCGCCCAGTGATATGAGCACTGGATTTTCCAGCTCCATAAGCACCTGGAAGGCTTTATTCATGTTTTGATAAGAAAAGTCTTCTCCTGCATCAGCGATGACAACACAGTTTGGGTTGGACATGTCAATCTGATCAAATTCTGAGCGGATTCCTGGAAGGAGAGGAAGAGAGAAAGAGGGATAAAGCCCAGTGTGATGTGGCCCCCCTCCCACCTACTCAGGGACCCTTCTGAATGCCACAGCGTCCCTGGCCCTTTCTCAGATGCCCCCTTTCTGACCCTCACAGCTTGCTCTGGGAGATGGGCAAGGAAGGGGTGCTATTTCCATTTTACAGATGAAGTAATTCCAGGTCCCCACAGTTACAGAGTTTCTTAGAAGAAAGATGGACCCACCCCTGGGACCCCCACCCCAACACCAGCATCCTTAGCTCAATACCAGGGAGGAAACCCCATTGCTTTGCAACTAAGAAGGGAAATCTGGCTGGAAGACAAAGACTCCTAGATGTAAGGTAAAAAGAGGCTGCTTGCAACCTTTATAGAGTTGGTACTGCTGGACCCAAACCACCAAAATCACTGACACATTTCAGCCAAACCCACTGGAGACATGGCAGCAGGACACACATACATCCTGGAAAGAAGGAACAGAATCTCACCGTGGCTGGCCCGGTTCATCACCCCCTTCGGAAAGCCTCTTCACCCTTCTCCTTCCCTGCCCTCCCCTATTTTAAATTAACATAGGGAAAGTTGCAAGGGTAAATTGAGTCATGGGCCTTATGTCTCCAGTTACTAGGAAGAAACAAACTCTTACCTATCTTGGTGTTAGATATTGACTTTTCTGGATTAAAAAGATTGAAGTTATCATGATGAGATACCACTTCATTCCCATCAGGATGGCAAGAATTAAAAAGGCTCCCAACACCAAGTGCTGGTGAGAACGTGGGAAACCCACAAAAGCTGGCTGGAACGTAAAATGGTACAGCCCCTCTGGAAAAGAGCTAGCAATTTCTTATAAAATTGAATACACACCTACCTCGTGACCCAGAAATGCCACTCCTAGGTATTTACCAAAAAGAACTGTAAAGGAATGTTTGTAGCAGACTTATTCCTAATAGCCTAAAGCTGGAAACAACTCAGGTATCCATCAACAGGGGAATGACAAATCAAGCGTCTGTTCACTCAGTGGAAAACCACTCTGCAAATCAAAAGGAAAATGCCTACTGATAACGCTACCATATGGAAGAGTCTGAAAAACTGTATTGGGTGAAAAAAGCCTTGCACACAAGATGATTGTGTAAGAAAGGGTTAACTCAGCAGGCCTAGGCTGTTCCAATCCTGCACATTCCAGAGAAAGGCTCCCATCAGCTCCTGGGAGATCACCTCTGAGCCCCTGGAATATCCTGCCTAGAAATGGTGTTTTGCGTACTGGGGGCCCTTCTGGGGTGATGGTAAAGTTGCAGGTCTCCATAAGGGTTTGGGTGACAAAGATGTGCGCATCTGTCAAAACTCAGAAAAGTACTCCTGAGATTTCTGTATTTCATTGTACATAAATTTAGTATCAAAAGAAAAACTATAGGGACTTCCGGGAAGATGGCGGCATGAACGGCGCGGCAGAATTTTCCTCCCAACATTATATTTATCCACGAAAACACAGCAAATACAACTATTCCTAAAAGAGAGACCAGAACACACAAGAAAGCACACACAGTGCAGCCACACCAGAGAGGACTCGGCATCCGGCGGGGCAGCGCACTGACGGGCAGCTACACCTGAGAGGACTTGGCAGCCGGCGAGGCAGGGCACCGGTGGGCAGCCACACCGGAGAGGACTCGGCATCCAGCGGGGCAGTGCACCGGCGGGCAACTACACCTGAGAGGACTTGGCAGCTGGCGAGGCAGGTAAGAAATGGAACCGCGACCCAGCAGGACCTGAGCACTCACCCAACCCAGCACACCGGCAGGAGGAGAGGATTCAGAGCCGGGAGGGAGCGGAAGTGCAGGCCTGGGAGATAACCAGCCCCAGTTATCTGCCCCGGGAGCACGGACACACAGAGCGCAGTGTAGCGGAGATTGGAGAGACAGAGGGCGCAGGGTCTCAGTAGGAACGCGCCTGGTTGCTCGCGGCAGCTCAGGGAAGGAGAAAAGAGAAGAAAAAAAAAGGAGAAAAGCGCGCACTTTTTTTTTCAGTGGTCTTAAAGAGACAGGAGCCCAGCGGAGGACCACATCGCCCTGGCACAAGCAGCCCAGCAGCCTGGGAGTCCTGGGGGGCTTCGGACCCCTTAGCGGGCGACTGGGAAAGGGTAGCCATATTTAGGACTCCCACAGAGCTCAACAGCCTCCCATTCATTCTCACCCTGGCCACAGCTTTAAAGGGCCTTGCAAAGTGGCACGGCCACGGCTCTGGAATAGTGGAGCAACAGCACTACCTACAGCATTCACACAGAAACCACTCCCGGTGGGCGGTTTTTTTTTTTTTTTTTTTTTTGGGTGTTGCTGCTTTTGCTTTTGCTTTTTCTTTCTTTTCTTTCTTTCTCTCTCTCTCTCTTTTTTTATTATTATTAGTATTTTTTCTCTTCTTTCTTCTCTTTCCTTTTTAAAGTCATAAAGAGCCCAGCTGACATACGTGACAACTACCAGCAACCAATTCTATAGCCATGAAAAGACAGAGGAATATGGTACAGACAAAGCTTCAGACACAGACAACCCCTGAGAGAGAACCTGAAGGAATGGACATGCACGATCTTCCTGAAAAAGAATTCAGAATAAAAGTCATAGCCATGCTGACGGATCTACAGAAAAATGTGCAAGAGCTGAGGGAGGAAATGAGGAAAGACTATGCAGAAATGAGACAAGCCATCGATGGGCTTAACAGCAGACTGGATGAGGTACAAGAGACTGTCAATGAAATACAAAACAGAGAACAGGAATACAAAGACATCATCCATCACATCAATAAAAAGAAGAACAAAAACCAAATGATCATCTCCATAGATGCTGAAAAAGCATTTGATAAAATTCAGCAACCATTCATGATTAAAACTCTCAACAAATTGGGTATAGATGGCAAGTACCTCAACATCATAAAGGCCATATATGACAAACCCACAGCTAACATCATACTTAACAGCGAGAAGCTCATCTAAGATCGGGAACAAGACAGGGGTGCCCACTCTCTCCACTGTTATTCAACATAGTACCGGAGGTCCTTGCCATGGCAATCAGACAAAACAAAGACATACAAGGCATCCAGATTGGTAAAGAAGAAGTCAAATTGTCATTATTTGCAGATGACATGATACTGTACATAAAAAACCCTAAAGACTCCACTCCAAAACTACTAGAACTAATATCTGAATTCAGCAAAGTTGCAGGATACAAAATTAACACACAGAAATCTGTTGCTTTCCTATACACTAACGATGAACTAAAAGAAAGAGAAATCAGAAAAACAGTTCCATTCACAATTGCATCAAAAAGAATAAAATACCTAAGAATAAACCTAACCAAGGAAGTGAAAGACCTATACTGTGAAAACTACAAGACACTCCTAGGAGAAATTAAAGAAGACACTAACAAATGGACATGCATCCCATGCTCTTGGCTAGGAAGAATAAATATTGTCAAAATAGCTATACTACCTAAAGCAATCTACAGATTCAACGCAATCCCTATCAAACTACCAACAGCTTTCTTCAATGAACTGGAACAAATAATTCTAAAATTCATTTGGAACCACAAAAGACCCCGAATTGCCAAAGCAATCCTGAGAAGGAGGAATCAAACAGGGGGAATTACGCTCCCTGACTTCAAGCTCTACTACAAAGCCACAGTAATCAAGACAATTTGGTACTGGCACAAAAACAGACCCACAGACCAGTGGAACAGAATAGAAAGTCCAAACATTAACCCAAACATCTACAGTCAATTAATATTTGATAAAGGAGCCTTGGATATACAATGGGGAGATGACAGCCTCTTCAGCAGCTGGTGTTGGAAAAACTGGACAGCTACATTGAAGAGAATGAAACTGGACTATTGTCTAACCCCATACACAAAGGTAAACTCAAGGTGGATCAAAGACCTGAATGTAAGTCATGAAACCATAAAACTCTTAGAAAAAAACATAGGCAAAAATCTCTTGGACATAAACATGAGCGACTTCTTCATGAACATATCGCCCCGGGCAAGGGAAAAAAAAGCAAAAATGAACAAATGGGACTATATCAAGCTGAAAAGCTTCTGTACAGCAAAGGACACCATCAGTAGAACAAAAAGACATCCTACAATATGGGAAAATATATTCATAAACGATGTATCTGATAAGGGGTTGACATCCAAAATATACAAAGAACTCACGCACCTTAACAAACAAAAAGCAAATAATCCAATTAAGAAATGGGCAGAGGACATGAATAGACACTTCTCCAAAGAAGAAATTGAGATGGCCAACAGGCACATGGAAAGATGCTCCACATCACTAATCATCAGAGAAATGCAGATTAAAACCATAATGAGATATCACCTCAGACCAGTGAGGATGGCCAACATCCAAAACACAAACAACAACAAATGTTGGCGAGGATGTGGAGAGAGGGGACCCGTCCTACACTGCTGGTGGGAATGCAAATTAGTTCAACCATTGTGGAAAGCAGTATGGAGGTTCCTCAAGAAACTCAAAATAGAAATGCCATTTGACCCAGGAATCCCACTCCTAGGAATTTACCCTAAGAATGCAGCAGCCCAGTTTCAAAAAGACAGATGCCCCCTATGTTTATTGCAGCACTATTTACAATAGCCAAGAAATGGAAGCAACCTAAGTGTCCATCAGTAGATGAATGGATAAAGACGATGTGGTACATATACACAATGGAATATTATTCAGCCATAAGAAGAAAACAAATCCTACCGTTTGCAACAACATGGATGGAGCTAGAGGGTATTATGCTCAGTGAAATAAGCCAAGCCGAAAAAGACAAGTATCAAATGATTTCACTCATATGTGGAGTATAAGAACAAAGCAAAAAACTGAAGGAACAAAACAGCAGCAGACTCACAGAACCCAAGAACGAACTAATAGTTACCAAAGGGAAAGGGCCTTGGGAAGAAGGGTGGGAAGGGAGGGATAAGAGGGTAAAAGGGACATTACAATTAGCAGACGTAAGGTGGGCGGGCACGGGGAGGGCTGTACAACTCAGAGAAGACAAGTAGTGATTTTCATCTTACTACGTTGATGGACAGTGACTGTAATAGGGTTGGTGGGGGAGACCTGATGAAGGGGGTAGTTTAATAACCATAATATTGCACATGTAATTGTAGGTTAATGATACCAAAACAATTTGTAAATAAAAAATAATAATAATAATAATTAAAAAAAAAGAAAAACTATAAACAGATATTGAACTCTAGTTAATGATGTACTCAAGTGTTTTGGGGAAGTGTACCAATGTGTGCAATTTACTTTGAAATGCATCAAAAAGATCAGATGGACAGATGGACGGATGGGTAGCTATAAAATGAAGAAACTAGTAAAACGTCATTGGTAAAATTGAGGTGATGGGCATACAATACTCCAAGTAAAAAATTTTCAGCTTTGCTACATGTTTGAAAATGTTCATAATAAAACATTGGGGGAGAGGAATTCTTTAACAATAAAACCGGAGAAAAGATTCCAAGTCTGAAAACAGGCACATTTATGGAGAAGAGAGGTGCGGATTACAGCCGAGCAAGGGCATCTGGCTTTCCCCAAGCCCCTTCTGCTGGTTCAGCTCAATCAATGCCCCCGTCATGCTAGCGGGCGCCTCCTCCTCTCCCTCTGCTTGTTTCGCCCGCCCACCCTCTGCCCAAGTCTTTCTCTTTCTTTGAGGACCTGTTTTAAAGACTAGCAGGGATCCTAGATCACAGAGGAAGGATTTTGAGGAACCTGATTTCTGCAGGCTGGGCATGTGGCCCCGGGCTGACACGAGAGCTGCAGACTGGGCACGCAGGCCTTTCAGGGAGCCCCCTTTCCTGTGGGGAGGCAGAGAGGCATGCTTGCTTCTAAAATCAGGTGCAGAGGAAGGAAGGAAGGAAAGAGGCTCCGTGCAAGGACAGACAGCGTCCTGCATTCTGAAGCGGTGCGGTCTGTGGTTCTTTTTAAATATTCAGAAGGCACCAGATAATACTGTTCCTCCCACTTTGTTCAGAAAAACTCCCCACTGAAGGTTGAAGAGGCTCTTTTCTTGCATTCAGGATGTAAACTTTGTGCCATTTGCCAGAGAACTGGGGCTGGTTCTCACAAATATAGCTCAGGCTATGGGTGTGGAAGTCTACAGACTTCATTCCTCTTCACCTTCTTCCTTCTCTGCTGCCGTTTGTGCACATTCACACACACGCACACCCCAGAAGCTAGAATTTTGCCACCTGGTCAATTCCTTGCCCCTTGGTCCATCCTAGATCAAAGAAAGCCAGTTCAGGGTTCTCCTCTGTGGAGCCACCTGGGACCTTCCTCTAATGAGCCTCTGGAATGAGGCTGGGGGACAGTCAAGCCTGGTCCCCTGCAGGAAACCCATGAGGTTTCCACCCGCAGGTCCATGAGCGCCAGCACAGGAGCCAGTGTGACCTGTGCCCTCCCCAGTGGTGTGGCCCAGGTGGAAGGGGCAACGCCCACCCTCAGCTCCCACCTGGGAAGGTTCCAAAGCCCGGCAGGCCCACCTTCATGGACTAGCAGGTGTGGCCGCAGGCCTCGCTCTCTCAGGATCAGGCAGGCAGCTGGGGCCGGGGCCGTCACCTCGCCCTCGGAGATCTCGAAGCCCATCTGCTGGAGCAGCCCCACCAGGGCTCCCCGGGCCTTCTGTGACTCATTGGTGCAGAACCTCACCTTCAGCCCAGACCGCTTCAGCCTGGAAGGGGGACAACAAGCAGAGGGTGCTGTTAGCACGCACAGGGTGTGACCTCCTGGGAGAAAGCTAAGAGCAACTGGTACGGCCCCTGCACAGGCCAGGCCCCTACAGGTCTGGAGGAGGGCATTGGCCGACCCTAGGGTGTTCAGGCTGGGATTTCTGATACCTTTTCCAGGGGACCCCAACCATGCCCCACAACCCTCCATTTCATCCTCACAGAACCATGGCACACCTGACTCCTCAAGGTTCCCACCTGACTTCCGCCCATGCCTCTCCTACCTGGAACATGCCCCCACTCCCTCTCATGGGACCCATCCCCACTCTCTACTGGGACACATCCCCACCCCCCCCCCACCCAGGACGTGTCCCAACTCCTGGAGCATAGCTCCACCCTTCCACCTGGGACATGTCTCCACCCACTCTCGGACACAGTGCCTCTCCACATGCGCCAATTCTCCCCCGGTCCAAGACCCACTCAACACCTCCCCTCCACCACCCCAGCCCCTCGGCCTGCATGTCTGTAGCAATTTCTCTGTGCCTTTCCACAATCATTAGCACTTCCACTTTGCATTTGAGCTACGTAAGCCTCATTAACTCTGGATCCGTATTTCCCCAAAAGTGCAAAGGCCAAGGGGTCAAGCTGAGGGGTGTCTTCTCATCGCTGTCATTGAAGAAAGGTTGCCAGACAGAGTCAACAAGTACTTGGACGATCCCGGATGGATGGATGGGAGGCAGGACATGGAGCCTCAGGAAGGCCGAGTGCCTGGATCTGAGACTCGGGGGGCACAGGCTAACTCCTATGTGACCTGACACAGATCCTGGAAGGGATGTGCAGTCAGAAACAGGAAGCACGTCCTACAGAGCTGCCCTATAAAGCTGAAGGGGGTCCAGAGGAGGCAGGTCTCTCGGGTGGGGTCTTAGAAGAAGCTTTCCAGAGGAGCAGGGTCCAGCTGGAACCTTGCAGAGCAGACAAGGTGACGTCAAGGGTGGGCAGGCAGAGCAGAGGGACAGGCTGTGTGGTGGTCCTGCAGTCCCAAGACCTGGGCAGGTACAGAGTGGCACAGCTTCGGGTATATGGAAGGCCCAGCCCGCCATGAGGCTGGAGAGGAGGCTCATGGAGAGCGTGGGGGGTGCCTCGGGCACTCAGCTCCATCGTGGGGGAAAGGGGCTCACAGGCGATGCCCCTAGTGAGGACAGAACTGGGAAAAGCAGATCTGTCCCACCTCCCCTTCTCCCACTACCCTGTGTGTTGCTGCCTCCTCCTTGTCTCTCGTTTTTCTTTCTTTGTAACACTATCCAGTATCTCCAATCATCCAGTTTATATATTTATTGTCCCTCTCTAGAACCTGTGTGCTCCCTGAGGTCAGGAACAGGGTCTGGTGGGTTCTCAGCATCCCCAGTGTTTCACACAGGGTTGGCACATAGCAGGTCCTTGGTAAGTGTTTGCTGAAGGGCTGAGTGATGGGAAGTCCAGATGAAAGGGAGAGGGACCCCTCCTTAGGACCAGACAGACCATGCCTACTGCTCCCCACACCCCTGAGTGTGTCCCGGGCCTGCAGCCAGCACCCCCACAAGCCTGGAAGGAAACAGACAGGAGTCAGTGGCGAAACATGCATTCCCACTTGATGATAAGCCGACAGGTGTGATTTGGGAAGAAATCTGTGGACCTCCGGACAACACAATGGGCGCAGACTGGGAGGCTAACAGCATCTTCATCAACAGCCAGGTGATTCAGTCCTTTCTTAGTATTTGTCTTTCCTAATCAGAGGGTTATAAATTATCAATTATGCTTAGTGGTTAATTGCCCTTCATAAAGACAGCTTTTGTATTTTTAAATTAGGCAGTTAATATATTGTAACTAATAGCATCACCTTGTACATTATGGGCAGATCTTCATTGATTGGCGCCTGGAATGTATGATTGGCACCCAAGTTAATGGAGCAGTTGAGAGAAGAAGTGCAGGGGGTGCCTGGGGACTAATTATTGCTAATGAATTACGATGTGACCTTCTCAGAACAGTGAACAATCAGTGTGACAGTGAGATGACAGTGCCTCACATCTGCTATTCCAAACACAACCTCAGAGGCCCATGAAAAATGAGTAAATAGCAGAACTCACTTTGGGACATTTCTGCTGCTGGTCTCCTTAGAAATACTAAAATGTGCTTTAAAATCAAAGTACTAGTTCCAGGATTAAATCAGGCCCTGAAAAATCTAGTTGAAATGTTTGAGAAGTCCCCTCCCTGTGGGTCTGTCCATTCGTGCCCCCCAACCACCTCCTCTGGGTCACCACGTACCCTTCCTGACCACTTGGGACAAGTCCCAGGTCCTTTCTCCATTGTTCTTAACTACTGAAAATAATAAAAGTTTTCATTATTATTATTAAAGTAGTAAGGCATGAATACGACATTACACTGAGCCTTGCCTCAGGGCTTGGTACCTGTGACCTGATTCTGTCCTCACTCCCTCATGGCAGAGACACATGGTTTGCATCCCGACATCCACCCCCAAGGCCAGATGCCTGGCATGCAGGTGGTGCTCACTAAGTACTTGCTCACTGGTCAATGAAGCGATGAGATAAGAACCATTATGCCCATTCTAGAGATGAAAAACACGGAAGCTCCAGGAGGCAGAGACCTACAAGTCACACAGCTTGGAAGCAGCAAAGACCATGAGCCCTCAAGTGGCTACCCGGCAGCATGTGCAGGCAGGCCCTCGCTTTCCCGGTAAGGACGCTGTGCCGCTCAAGGCCCAGCAGCCCCAGGGCAGGGTCTTCCCCCACCCCCAAGAGAAATGGATGCTACAGGTGGGGAGGGGCACACCTGTGCATGCACAGGGGACAGAAAGGGTGAGGTGATGGGTCAACACTGAAGGTGAGCCCTGATGGCAACACTCTGGACTGAACTGCGTCCCCAGCATGTCCCTGTGTTGCAGCCCTAAGGAGGTAACAAGGTTCAATGGGGCCACGAGGGCAGGGCCAATATGCTACGGTGATAAGAAGGGGCTCCAGAGATGTCTGTGCACCAAAAGGAGGCCATGAGGACACAGCAACGGCAACACCCCATAAGCCAGGAAGAGAATTCTTATCAGAAACCAGCCCTTCTGGGTCCTTGATCTTGGACATCCAGACTTCAGAACTATGAGAAAATAACTGTCTGTTGCTAAGCCCCCAGTCTGGGTGTTTTCATTTTTCTTGTTATGGCAGCCCAAACAGACTGAGAGAGCTGAGACTCCAAATCCCTAGCATCTCTTGGTGGGGTCTGCTGCCTGATGTCACAGATTTGGCCTTGGGATGCCCGGAACACAAGAATTCAGAACGGCAGGAGAGCCTGCGCCAGGCACGGCTTCAAGGCCGCGGCACAGCTTGCAAGGGCCCCCCACAGGAACAAATCCAAAGGATGTGCTTGGGACAGCCCGTGTTTTCCCCACTCACCAATACCCAAGAGCCTCGGGGACAGGGGGCCTACTGCAGGGCCCTGGCAGCCCAGAGGAGGGCTCTGGGCAGGCGCCCCTTCTGGGACCACACAGCACCACCATCTCAGCCTGCTGCCCCCGCCCCAGGCGCCCCAGGAGTGGGATCTGCTACTACTCCCTGCAGCCGCCTCAGATCTTTGAACTGACCTTTACCTCATCCCGACAGGCCAGGACAAGCCTCCGAGTGACAACGTCGCCTGGTGCAATTACTGTGCGTCACATGAGCGGGTCCCTTGCAAATCACTTCGGACCTCACACATCTGCTGGCTGTCGGCATCTGCCAGGGGCGCTCACCCGAAAATAATGGAAACCCTCTCATTATCGTTCAGGAACAGGTAGAGCGCTAGGACGATTACTGGACATCCTGACTGACCTTGGCACGACTCCACAGCAGGCTGCCCCCTCAGACTCACCGAGGAGGGGCTGGAGGGCAGGATGCGCAGGGTGAGGCGGCAGTCCGACAAGGCCCCTCCCAGCCGGGTCATCTCCCACTCCTCACCCCAACTTCAGCCCTTGGGGAGCTGTCACCTTTCCAAAAGGTCTTCTCATCAGCCTGAGTCTGCCTTCACCCTCCCCCACAGCCAAGGTTGCTCATCCTTCAAGGCCTGGTGCCTATGTTCCTTCCTCCAGGAAGCCCCCAGGCCCAACCCTGGCCCAGGCAGACCCCCTCCTCCTCTCACTGGGTTTCTACACTCTTGAAGCATGCAGTGCCTTTTTGAGAGAAGCCCCTGACTGATCCAAATTCCAGATCTGATGGGCCTACCTGGTAAGGGAACCAAATCGTTTTGGTGCCAAAAGCAGAAGAAACCCCAGGCTCACTGCCAATCCTGCCAGGGGGCAACACTGCTTCACCACTGCTGCCGCATCTGACAATAACCCTTCCTGGTGCAAGGTTTCTAGAGGGTTCCAGAGGAGGAAGTACAGAGGACCCAGGCGACCAGAAGGCAGATGGGAAGGAGGCCTGTGCACAGGGAGGCTGCAGTGAGGCACTCCTTTCTCCTGGCTGAGGCTAAGCAGAGGCCAGAAGGCCAAGTGGCAGCAGGGAGGTGCCCGAGTCTTGTTCCCGCCTGCTCTACCAGCCCTCACCCCTCACAGCAGGTGGGACATTGCCCACCTGGCCCCAGCAACCCTGTCACCAAGCAGTGGGGCAGAGAGGCCACATCAGCTGCCCCCATCCCTGCTCCACCACCCTCCCCACCAGGAGCCTCTGAGGGTGTGTGTGTGGAGGGTCTGGGAGACCGGCCCACCCGTCACTCCAAATCCCCCAACTCCTCCCACCCAAGAGGAGAGACCCCTACAGGAATGGCAGAGGGGAGGAGGCCCCAAGCCAAGTGGGTTGCTGGGTGGGAAGGTGAGGCTGCATGCTAGCGGGTCAAATTTGAAGTGACAAATGAGACTAGCATGATAGGGGACCGGTGACTTTTCTGGCATCACAGAGAAAGCTGGGTTTTACTTCCTTTGAATCACTCAAAGAGCTACATGCTGCATGAGGCTCACAGGCCCACCCTGGGCTGGAATTCCTGTTTCCTACCAGGGCCAGGGCCACCTCTGCGTCCGTGGCTAGGACGCCCTTCCTGATGAGGCAGCACAAACCCACACCAGGAGGCAAGAGGGCTGCACGTCCCCTCCCCCTGCCTCTCTGACCACCAGTCAGCTCTGCCCCTCGGGCCACATGCTAGAAGCTGCCTGGGGGAGTGGAGGGTCCCTACTGAAACGGGTACAGCTGCAGACAAAACTCTAGGCCTCAGTTTCCTCAGAGAGGAAAAGGACAGTCACAACACTCCAGGGGGTTGCTATGAACCAAAACTCAGGGCAGCAGCACCCAGCAGGTCCTCAGGGAACGTGTGCTCAAGCACCCCAAGGGCACCAAGACCCTGTTCTAGAGCAGCACCGCTGCTGGTTTGGAGATTTCCGGGCTGCTTTCCTTTTAGAAAGCCACCAAGATTGAAAGTACACGTTTGCAGAATTGAAACCAGCAAAGTGCTTATTTGTTCTAAGAACTCAATTTAAAAAAACTGAAGGTCAAATAGGAGCCCATGAACAGAGCAGGGATGGTTCTGCAGTAGAAAAATATAGTTGTTTGTGCACACCAAAGGGTACCCCCCGTGTTAATTCAGAGAGGGACCCGGCCCGGTTCAAGCTGGGCATCAGCTTGGGGTCAGGGAACCACCTTCTGGCAGAATGGCTCTTGCCCCCTGTGCTTCCCAGCTGGTCCTGCACTTGCATCTTGCACATGCCCTTGGCGGGAATTCATGGGCCAGACTCTTGGGATCCTTGAGTCCCAGCCGTGAAATGGGGCAATGGCGGCACCTGGCTTTCCAGCTCTCCGCAGCTGGGCATGGCAGCTGCCCTGTGAGCCCTCCCATGTGATGGCATCACCACAGGACTATGAATGCTCAGGGAACCAGTAACAGCCTTCATCAGGAGCTCCAGGGGGCCTGCTGCAGCTCCCCCTGCTTCCCCCTGATTAACCAGGGCAGCCCTTTCAGTCAGCTGACAGCCAGCTTCTCGCCCCCCTCTGCAGGGCCCTCCCCATTCACCATCTGACTGACGCTGTGGGCAGCAGTGCGCGTCATGGTGTCACCAGAGTCCAGAAAAGTAACAGCATCCAAAGTCCTGACGGAGAAAAGAGAGAGAACAAGAGAGGTGGTGACCCACATGGCTGGGCCTCTCACGGCCTCTCACTCCAGGCCAGTGACCTCAAGGGGACAGAGATGAGGTCAAATAGACATGGGGCAGGCCCCAAAGCCAGGGCTCTTAGGAAACATGTGGCACACCTTCCCTATGCTGGTAGCCTCACCTGCCATCCAGTGTGTTTTCTCTCTGCCCTGCCCAAGCCTCTGAGTTCAGCTCAAAGAGACATGCTGAACCCACATGCATGGATTTACTACTTATTAATAAACATAATTCAGAATCAAGTACAGGGCATCTAGAAGACAGAGGAGACCTTGGCGAACATCCAGCTAGTGGCTCATTTCGGAGGGGGAGACTGAGGCCCAGAGGGATGGAAGTTGCCTAAGGGCATGTTTCAGGGAGTCACGGGTCCTTTGGATGGCTCTCAGCCTTGGGAAGTTAACTACCAGCCAGTCCTTCCTGAGTGCCATCACCCGCTGGTCCAGCACTGGGCGCTGCAGAGGACAGAGGCCGGGCATTCCAGGGGTGAGGTGGGAGCCTGGCTTGGGAGGTACCTCGGCCACCTCTCCCTGTATGACTGAAGCTTGTCCCCCAACCCTCACCCTCTCCAACCTCAGTTTCCACACCTGTAAAACGGAGCACTCACAGCAGCTGCTTGGGAAGGCTGTCGTGAAGACTATATTACAGACCCTCTGAGAAGCATCTGGCTCAGTGCAAATCTCAATGAATGGCAGCAAAGATAGTGGTGGTGACAGTGACAACCACACCTTTGGCGAGCCCGGTGCTGGAGACACCTAGGCCCTCACAGCAGGTAGTATGACAGAAAACCAGATGCCCAGGGAGCAGGGACAGCAGGAGGACCCAGGGGGAGAGCAGGTTGTGGGCGAGCACCCAGGGAGCATAGCCAGGGTACTGTTAAGAAAGAGGGCAAAGTTCAACCCAGCCAAGGGAGCCTGCGGTGCCAAGACAGGACTCACTGGTCCTCGGGAACATCCCTGGGGCATGCAGGACAGAGGGAACCCCAACCGTAGATACGGCAGCTCCCAGTGACTGGCCGCTAACCCGTGCCCCAGATATTACCCACAGGCTCACAGTGAATCCTCGAGACAATCAGAGAGATGGGTCAATATGCCATTTACAGATGAGGACTGGTGTTCGGAAGGCCGAGTGCTCCGCCCAGGGCAGAGCTTGGACGAGAACCTTTGTTACTGGCCTCATGAAAAAACATACAAACATCAAAAATAGAGCTCCCTGGGCAGAGCTGAGTGATTCCGGGTTGGGTCTGCACCAGGTTCAAAAAGTGGACGACTCTTCTGATTTGCAAAATAACCGTCTCTACCATTATCTGACACTGCCAGCAACAAAACGCTCCTTTGGCCCCTTGATGGGAGCAAGTAAAATGTTGGCTTAAAAGACACCTCATTTAATTCCTATGCCCATGACACAGGTGTTGCAAGTGGGAAACCAAGGCACAAACTGGCCAAGAAGCTTGCCTGAGACCACATCGCAACCACAGGGCAGAGCTGAGACTCGAAACCCAGGCCCTCCCACACAGGAGCTGACACACCTGCCATTTTTTAGGTGACAGGTTACCTGAGGCGGTACCTGCCCTGGCAAAAGCGGCTTCCCCACTCTCCTTCAGCAGGTGTCTGAGCGAGGTCCTTCACCTCTCTGAGCCTCACAGCCATCCTCGCCAAACAGGTGGCACCCTGCCGGCCCCAGGGTCTTGGAAACTGGCCCTGCACACCAGGACGGGCAGGGCCCAGACAGGGCTTTGCTAGGATGGCTTCTCTATACATTCTTGGGGTGCTGGGGGGGTCACTACTCCATCTGTGAGCTTCTGAGTGACCTGTGCCACACTCACCTCCTAATCGGCAGGGGACTCCTACCACAGGTGGGTACTTTGTCCAGGTGAACCCTTTCCTCTGCCCCAGAACCCCAAGCCTGGCCGCCCTTCATTTCCAGGGTGGCCCTGCTTACACAGGTCAGAACCCTAGAAAGAGCTCGTACTTGGTGCGGCCTCTCACACCCTGACGTCCCTCCATTTCCCTCCACAGGAGTCAGATTCACGATTCTATTACAGATGTGTGCAGGGTGCTGTGTCTCCTTTCCTTCTCTTTTTGAACAGAAATGGTATTCCCAACACATTATTCTATAACTTCTTCCCTGACTACATACAACATCAATGTTATATAAACTAATGTCAACATCAAACAAAACTACTTCATCCTTTTGAAGAGCAACAGAATGTTCTGCAGTCCGGATAAACCATAATTTATTCCCTTCCTGATAGACCTAAGGGTTGTTTCCAGATACACATATAAAATCATAAACATATGAACGGCTGTGCTGCCCACTACCCCAGACTGCATGCTATCATTCATCAAAACACTTCCCATCATTTTCACTGACTGACCACATAACCAATATTACAGATGTGAACATAGAAAATATACACTGGTCGAATATTGTTCTTTCAGCTGCTTTTTAAATTTTGGGTGTTCTACCCCAGATTTCATTTGAGGGATGAATGCTCTGAGGCTACAGAAAACTTTGAAACCCCAACAGAACACCTTCCTTGAGCATCAGGGCTGCCCCAGGGCGGGGGTGGCGGAGGACCTTCACCTCTCCTTTCCTGCACTAGCGGGCCTGTTTACAAGGCAGGCATCGGTGAAGCCTTAACTGTAGATGTTATGAAACTGGAACACAGCCTGGAGGAGGACACTGTGCTCAGGCCACCCCCGTCTCTGAAGACAGCAGAGTTTACCCCTGGCAGTAAACGGCAGCACGAGTTAAAGGACATTCTCAACAAAAGGACCTTGTCCCAGGTCCTGGCAGGTCCTAGCAAACTCAGGTAAGAGTCCCCACTACTCATATCCCTAAGGGACCCGGGCCCGGGTGCTGGACCACATGGTGGGTGAGGGACGAGGCAACACAGGTGAGGCTCCTGGGTGGCCCAAGGTCCTGCTTGTACCAGGAGTGCCGCTCCAGGGGAACTGAGTCCCTGGGGCCAGATGGTGCCAGGGCGGCCAAGCATTCAGGTGGTGGGTCCTAAAGTCTGTGGGCTGGGCGACTTCAGACAAGGTTCCCTTGGCCCTATTCCTCGCTGCTTCAAGACCTGCCCAGGGCAGGGGTGGGGCGGGGGAGAAAAGTGGGGGCTGTCCTGAGTTTTAACAGGGTCCCAGGGCTTCCGGTGGGTTGAGGCATTGAAAGGCCTCACTTGGAAGGATGGGCTGAGGGTCTGCGGTCCTGGGTGACAATTGCTTTATGAAGCTCCCCTGGGCTGAGGCTGGGCCTGTTTCCTGCCTCCATGGCCGGCCCCGCAGCTGTGCTTTAGTGGCCCGAGACAGGATGCAGTAAATGCCCACCTGCCTTTCGCATGCAGATGTCTCCGGGGCTCTCCTTTGTGCTGGCCAGCCCCAGGGCCAGCCCCTGCAGCCCCCGCTGGGCCTGGCCCTGCCTCTGAATGGCTCCCCTCTGGGAGCCCAACTGCCCTGGAATGGGCTCCAATAAAGGACCTGTTGGGGGGACCCAGGCTGGTTACAGATGTCCCATGACCACTCCCGCCCACAAGTCCTACAGCAGTAAGAGGGCCCCGCCTGGCCAGCAGCTCTGGGAGGGGGTCCGTGTGGCCTCAGAAGCCTGGGCCTCCTGTTCTCCCATCTGGGATGCCCAGATGACATCTTCAGATCCCAGGTCACACGTCACCAGATCTCTGAGGCCACACTCCTCCAATCCTGGCTCCCCAGCTGCCTGCCAGCTGCCTCTGTCCATCGGACACAGCCTTTCTGTGTGCTGTTCATGCTCATCTCCCCAGGGCAGACAGCCAGCTTCCCAATGGCAGGGACACCCAGCTGCCCCGTTCCCGGAGCCTACAGCAGTGGTTTTATGGTAGTGAAGTGCTCAATAAATGCATCTGTACTGAAAGGCAATGTGACACTGGGGGAACCTGGAGCTCAGGAGTCAGGCACACCCAGGGGGATCCTGGCTCCACCACTTTTGCTACTTCTGCAATTCCTGAGTCTCTGAGCCTCAGCTCCACCTCAGGGCTGGTTGTGAAAGTAGCAAGTGCGGTCAAGACCCACGTGGGCATCACGGGCCTCCCTCAGTCACTGGGGACAGCTCTTTCTGTGGTCGAGGTTGTTTTAAAAAAGCAGAGTTTATATTCCCCATGTGCTCTAAGTGCGAAAACTTTCAGAACATCCAAGGACCCCTGTCACTACACTAAGTCGAGGAATCAGAGTGGTGAGGGGTTGCCTCCTCTGGGGTTCTCCCCAAGGAAGGTGCTGTTTGGGAAGCCACAGTGCTGGGGATGCCCCCAAAACCCAGGTGCCAATCTGGCCTGTACCTCTGCGGGGTTGCACTCATCCTAGGAATGTCCTTTGAGCCCCTGTGACTGTAAAGCAAGCTGCACACGCCATGGAGGCCACGGGCGCAGGGCACAAAGTAACTCACTCCGGTGGCTGCAGAAACTACAGAAAGTGGCTGAAGGCCCAGAGGGTTTCCCCTTGGCAAGCAGGGCCTGTTCTGCAGAAGATGCCTGGTAGAGTCCATTCTTGGACCAGCCACCACAGGAGGGAAACAGGGGCATCCCACATGTCTGAAACATCCCCATAGAGAACCCCAAAGGCAGGCAGATTGTACTGGGAGAGTTTCCCGCACTACACACGCCGACACTGAGTGTCTGGGCCCTAGACTTCATGCAGGCCTGGGGCCGCCCATTAGGAGGGTATGTATGTGGGGCTTCCTTGAGCCCAAGTGTGAGCAGGTGGTCATGGGAGGCCAGGCCTTGCGGAGGCACCTAGTCCTAAAGCACTAGCAGAAGGGCCAAGGAAAGAAAACGAACTTCGGGGGAGCCAGAGGGCTCAGCAGAGGGAGCAGGCCCACACTCTGTGGGGAGTGGGGCTGCTAAGGGCTCGTCAGTGAAAACCCCACCTGGAAGTCTGTGTAACTGGGAGCAGTGGGATGAGGTGGGCAGGGGCGGAGAAGAAGGGTCCACAGAGCCCCCCTGGGAAGGTCCCAGTGGACTGGGCAGAGGCGTGGGGCCTTGTTCCAGTGGCATGGGAGCTGGTGGGGGGCAGAGGGACCAGTCCGCCGCTCTTCAGGCCCTTGGGCAGCACAACAATAAAATTTCCCGGGAAAAAGGGTACATGTCCCCTCACCGAAAATAATCCCGCGTGCTCTGGAGGAGCTTCCCCTCTGCCAGCGATGTAACTGGCTGCAATATGTTTTAGAACTGTTCCTCTGTTAGGTAGATTCACATGGTGTAGCTGTTACCAGACACCCCAGGTACATATATCGGCCTAAGAGCAAATTTCAACAAAGCCCTCTGGGGAAGAGTCAGAAGACACCAGGGCAGAGCCTACACTGGTTAATGGAGCAGGATGACCCTCTGCACTGCCATACCCTGGAATCTGGGCCTGCCTTTTTTTGGGCAGGTGGGAGTATTAGTCTGGAGAGGCTGCTGGAAGCCCCTGACCTTTCTCAACGTCAGCTTCTTCCTCAAAGGACTCAGTGCAGGCCTGGCACAGGGTAAGTTAGGGGTCAGGCAGACCTGGGTTCCCACAGTCCCTGGGCCATCCCACTGGAGACCCTGAGCTGCCGTTGCTTCAGCTGATAAAGGGGATCACAGCAGCCCCTAGGTCTGTTGGGGGTACTGAAGGAGATAGCGAGGGAAAGCACAAATGCTGGCATGGGGTAAGCGCTCTCTGAGAGCAGCCCCGCCTGCTCGGGAGGGGTGCACATTGGATGCCCTGTTACTGACTGACTGCAAGATGGGTCGGCAGGCAGCCCCACCTTTTCCAAGGCCGTTGTGGAATCCATTCTGGGCTCCTCAGCAGAAAATGGATGGGGAGGGATGGGGGCTCTGTCAATGCCCTTCATCTATGTTGCTTCTCAGGTTTTTCAGAGGCCAAAGTGACTGCCAAAATGCAAAGGACTAACAAACCCATGTTCCGGTGAGGACCCGGAGCTGCTGGGCCTCGCACTCCTCACTCTGGGAAATGATGTGACAGCGTCTATTAACACCCACCATAGGTCTCATGAACCAGCACTTCCACTCCTAGGTCTGTACCCAACAGAAACACATCCCTGCACTCACCAAAAGAAACGTTCTAGAATGGGTGCTCAGAGATATAATTGAGAAATAACTGAAAATGGGAAACTAACACCCATTGATGGGATAACATGGGCATATTCTACTTTAATGAAAAGTTGTTTCTAAGTGGCCCTGACTCTAAGGTAATTAAGAGCATTATAATGGGAATTCCTGTAATAATAACATGAGACAGGAGATTCCACATGAGATTTACACAGTCATGAGGTCTATCATGTGCCAAGCACTGGGCCAAGAACTTGACATACATTTTGAGCCACCACAGTACCTGCCCTGCACCCCACCCCCAGCCCCATCTCCCTCCTCTCAGGTGCTCCAGTCCAACCCTGGGCGACATTCTTTATTTCACCTCTTCCCTGGCCCCACAATACCCAATATATCAGCAGGGCCCATCAGTCCTACTTCCTAAAAACCTCTTTAATTCACTGCTTCTCTCCATCGCCACTGCCACACCCTAGTCCAAGCCCCAACACCTCTCTCTGGACCCTACAACAGTCTCCCAACTGGCTGCAGTGCTCTCTCCTCTCCTGAGCCCTGTCTGCCCCACTGCAGGCATTCCCCACTCTGCAACCAGAGAGATCTTAAAATATTTTTAATGTATTTTCTGGTATGGTATTTTTTTTCCCAGCTTTATTGAGATGTAACAACAAAATATTTGTAATTTACTACTTTGAATGAGAAATACATTCACAAAAAACTTCTAAAAAACATTTATATGCAAAGCTATGTAGTAAAGAGTCTTGCCTCCACCCACCCAGTTCTCCCCAATGGCCTGCCTGGCAGTTCTTCACACAGGGAAGCGTTCCTCTCCAGCTTCTTATGGAAACACAGCGGCAGGAATACATGCTTGCATTTCTGCCATTTCTACCCAAAACACACACCACATATCCCATTCTGCGCTTGCTCTCTTCACCGACATGCTCTCTTCAGGTCTATGTGGCAGGTGTGCACATTCCTTTTTCTGCATCTGTATAGACAGATGGACCAAACTCCTTCCCATCGAGGGATATCTGAGCCATTTCCAGTCCTTTACTACTTCAGTGAACGACCTCGCATTTACGTCATGTTATGTGTGAAGCAGGGCAAATTCCCAGAGGTGGGACTGCTGATAGACAATACCACATGTACTTTCCACAAGCAATATACATGTGTTTCTGCACTTTTGCCAAGAGAACATGTTCCCAAAGTTTTGAGTTTTGCCAATTTCCTCAAATTGATGAAAATGGCATCTTGGCATAGTCCTAATGTACATTTCTCTTATTTGAGTAAGGCTTAGCAGCTTTCATATGGTTGGGGGTTATCTGTTTTTCTTTTCTGGTGGAGGAATTGTTTATATCCTTGTGCATTTTTCTATGGCGCTGCTGATTTTTGCTGTCAATTTCTAGATTTTGAAGCATAGTTATAAAGGTCTTCTACTCCTAGATTTCGAAGGACATCTCCCCTATTTTCATTTGCTATTTATATCGTTTCACTTTTTGCATTAGATGCCCTTAAAACTTAAATCAAATCACATGACACTCCTGCCTAAAATCTTCAGTGACTTCCCACTGCATTCAGGATAAAATCCGACACCTCTCCATGACCTCAGAGTCGTGTCCACTACAGCCATGCTCCCCCTCACTATCCCCACTTCTCAGTCCAGGAACACTAACGTGCCCAGCTCTCTTCCGCCTCAGGCCTTTACAGGGCTGTTCCCTCTAGCTGGAATGCACTCCCTCCACCCCTTCACCCAGATGGCCCTTCTACCTTCTGACTCAGTTCAGTGCTCTCTCTGCAGAGCTGTCCCTTGGCCCTCTCTAGCACAGGCCAGCCTCACCGCATCACATTCTCTGCACCCACTCTCTTCACGTTACTTATGCTAACTAACCTCAGTTTACCCATCTATCCCCCTGTACTGTGCCCACTGCACCACAAAACAGCTCAGTGCTAGTCTGCTCGATTCCTATAGGCACCACCCCACATAATGCTCTTGTCTGTGACAGAGCCAGTCTGAAGCCTTGGGGTGCATGGACACTAAGGCAGGGGCCAGGGAAGCACTCATACCTGTACCTCAGGCACCAGGTGCCCAGGGCCGCGGGTAGTCTGTTAGGTCTGGGCTGTCCTTCATGAACTCCCCCGAGGCTGCATCTCACTTTTCCAAGTTCCTGGCTTCTCAAACACCTCCTGCTCTATTGTGCAATACAGTTGGGCTCCTGTATAAACAGGTGGGGTTGGCTCTCTGAAAAGGACCGAGAGGCCTACCTAACTGCCACCTCGGGTAGGTAAATTGAGTCCTAAAAGGTCAGGCCAGTAAGTGAGAGTCGCCCAGTCAGTGACGCTGGGAGGCCAAGTCAATGAACCCTTCCTGCAGCCTATCCACATCATGGCAGCACTGGCCTAAAGCCCAGGGTCCCGTGGTGCCAACTGTGGGCCTGGCAGCGTCCTCCATGCACAAGACTTGGTAGGCAAGACATTCCCTTCCTCTTACTGCCTAAACAGACAATCAAACCCATCCAACAGATTTACAATGGCAGCCACAAATGTAATTTAATGTTTCCTGGTAACCATATTAACAAAAGTGAAAAGCAACTGACAGAATTACTTTAATATATTTTTCTTAACCTAATGTATTCAAGTTATCGTCACTTCAGTATGTAATCAATATAAAACAACATAATGAGGTCTTTCCATTTTTCTAAGTCTTCGAAATATGGTGTGGACTGCACACTTACTGCTCCTCTCAATTCAGACTAGCCACATTCCATGTGCTCAGCTGTCACAAGGAGCACGGCCGCCCGGTTGGCCAGCGGCGCAGCCCTGACCCGCGGATCCCTTGCACACCCCGCGGGCGGCAGTCGGGTCGGCCCGGGGCGGGGGCGGGGCCACAACAGTAGCCCCACCCCTCCCCGGACAGCGGCTGGATGCGGCCAGCTGAACCCGGCGTTCGCACTGACAACGAGGGCCGCTCACCTCGCCACCGCCTCCACGGAGCCGGCGATCGCCGCGCCGCCGTCCTCGCCGCCGTCGTACAGCACGCCCGAGATGTCGAGCAGGACCCCGTGCACGCCCGCCAGCCGCTCGCCCCACTCGGCCATTGCGCCCCGCCGCGCTTTACCCGGCGCGTCCCAACCGGCGATAGAAGCCGCGGCCGCGCTGGCCGTGCAGGGACGCCTGGGAAATGTAGTACGGAGGGGCGGGGCCGCCGGGGACCCGGGAGCGAACCCGGAACCTCCGGGCGCGAAGGCGGAGTGGCCAGGCGCTGTCTATCGACTCGCTACTCATGCGCCCCCGATATGGGAATCTTGTATCCAGGAGATCAGTGGACAAAGGGCAGGAAAAGCAGAAAACAAGCTCCTGGGAAATTGTCAACCTCCCTAAAATTCAGAGCAATTAATTTGAGACAAGGAGGCACCTGTAAAACCAAAGATTAAAGAGGACAGATTAGATCAGTGCTTCATTGGTGTTCTCGTCCTGGCCAGAGTGTGACAGCGCTAAAAGCAGTGGAGATAGTTGGACCCATTGACCCGACAATCCCACGCCTGGTAAGCAATGCTAAGGAAATGATTGTAAAGACCACCACCGCAGTGTCAGCTGTAATGCCAAAACAAGCTGGAAGAAAAGTAAATGTTCAAGAACAGAAAGTGTTCCAAAAATTATAACATGGCTACCGAAAGAACTAGTATGCCATCAAAAATGAAGACTAGGTAATATCATGGAAAGTGCTCCCAACATGATATGAAAAGGCAGAATACAAAATTGTATATACACTACAGCCCTGCAGAAATAAGGATGCATAGGAATAGGGCTGGGAAGAAAATGGAAATGTTGCAGTTGTGTTAGGCCAGTGAGATTTGGGATGAATCTTTACATTCCATATAATGTTATATTGTTTTTGCAATAAATAAAAATTGATACAAAAGGGGAAGAATTTCCTTGCGTGTCCCTCTGAACCTTCCAAGCATTTAAATTTAAACTAGAAAAAAATGTGACTTCTGGCCTGACTTAGCTTTGAGTTTTCAAAAGAAGACCATATTAGGATAGCCCCTTCATTTCATATTCTTGATTCACAGATAGGATGAAGTATTCATCAGAATTTTAGAACTTTAACCCAGTTCAGTGAATTGTGCACACCATGTTGAGAAGTTTACTGGGGACACTGTGTACTTTGTTGATAATACAGGAAAAATATAAAATGTAGTTCCTATCCTTTGGGGAGTTACAATCTGACTGGGGAGAAAAGAATATTAGACCTTATATTGGCCATGGATCTTAGTTGCAAACAATAGAAACCACTCCAGTTAACAGAAGGCATTAGGGAATGTATTGGTTTCCAAGGGGGACTGGGGAGCCATTCTCCACACAGCTATGAGAAATGTGCAACTGCATTGTTCCAGAAGGACTTCTGCCCTATCATTTAGCTCCTAAGATGCCAGGGACCTGAAAATACAGCCCTCAAAGAACCAGCTCTGTCCACTACTGTGCTCTCTAAGATTCTCTCTCCTTATGTGCAGCTAACCACGTCTAGCTCAGTGGAACCTAGACAACCTGCAAAGGTGTCTGGGAAATGTTTTTAGCCTTCTAGATTCTGTGGTACAGAAGCTGAGTGAGTCAGTCTGGTAATCTGCCACCGACATCATGGTGCATACACATGTACTGACCACTCTGTGGGCTCAGTGGGCTTCAAGAGCACAGAGAGGCCTTAGGTGTGATCTTTGCCTTTGAGTGAAGACTGGGCAGAGAATACACCTTTAAGGTTGTGGAACAAATGTGTTCCAAGTGCCAATGAATGACAAAGACACAGCCAAGAGCTGTGAGCCATGGAGGGCAGCAGTGGTTTCTAAGCAGAGGGACAGACCAAATGGACTCTGAAGAGTGGCTGGGCTTGAGCTTCATGCCAAGGAAGAGGAGGTCTGCCAGTGGTGGTGAGCCTGCACATAGCTCCCCCTTGCCCACTAGCTGGGCATGACCTTAGGCAAATCACTTCCTGTGTCTAGGATTATGGTAGACGAATAGCCAGATGTCCACATCCTACTCCACAGAACCTGTGAATGTGTTACCTTACATGGCAAAAGGGACTTTGTAGATGTGATTAGTTAAGGATCTTGAAATGAGGAGATTATCCTGGATTATCCAAAGTCGTTACAAGGGAAAGAGGGAGGCAGGGAGTCAAGAGTCAGAGGAGACATGGCAATAGAAGCAGAAGGGAGAGAGAGACATGAAAATGCTACGCTTAGCATTTAGAAACAAAGGGGCCATGAGCCAAGAAATGCAGGCACTTCTTAGAAACTGGAAAAGGCAAAGAAATGGCTTCCCTGCTAGAGCTCCAGAAGGAACACAGCCCCGCTGAAGTCTTGATTTTAGGGAATCTTATCTCGTTTTAAGCCACAAAATTTGAGGTAATTTGTTACAGAAGCAATAGGAAATGAGTTCAGGGAACCAGGTCTGTCACCCCAAGAATGACTTGTTGGTCCAGGGCAACAAGTCTCTAAGTGTGGGCCGCTGATGGGCTGAGACCCCACCCAAATGTCCACCATCTTTCTTTGGATGTAATGGGTGAAGGGCATAGTATAAGCTAGAGTTGCATTTGCCTGCATGTGACAAACAAAACTGTAGTCGTTCAACCAAACAGAGTTACTTTTTCTCATATATTAGGAAGCCAAGAGGAAGGCAGTCCTGGGCAGGCACCACAGCTCCCAGGACCATCAAGGGACAGGCTGCTGCCATCTTTTGGCTCCATCATCCTTAGGGTGAGGCTGTCACTCTCATGCTCTCCAGGTGCCTGCTGCACCCCCAGTCTCACATCTGCATTTCAGGCAAGAAAGGGAAGGAAAAGGAAAAAGGAGCTGTGACAGCTGAGTCTTGCCCTTTATACCAGGAAAACAAAGGTTTTTGGGAATGCTGATGTAATAGACTCTTGTTTACATCTTTCAGGCCAGAGGTCATCAAGTGGCACATTAACACTATAGTTTGTGGGGGGTGCATATTTCATCAACAGAGCTTTAGGTCTGTTACATTTTCAATGACAAATCTATGAATCATGTCTTGAATTTCAGCTCAAATATGAATCTATCCAATCCTCTATTGCTATAGTGGATGAATGTGTATAATCCTTCCAGATTTGTGTGTATTAGCTAGGACTCTGGTTGCCACTGACAGAAACCCAATTTAAAATGGCTTAAATTTAAAAGGAATTTATTGGCTTCCATAACCAGATAGCCTAGCAATTGATGGCTCGTTGTAAGGCCAGAAGAGTGGCATTCTGGGCTCCCTGACTCTCCATTTCTTAGCTGTGCTCCTTCTGTGGGTTGACTTCCTTCTCTCCCAGTGCAGCCTCTTTTCTCCAGGCAGCCTGGAGAGGGCTGCGGCAGTTCCAAGCCAAGAGTCCCTGGTAAACCACGTGGCAAAGAACAGTTCCTCAACTTGGTCTGACAGTTCCAGAAAGAAGTCTGACTGGCCCTCTGGTGTCAGAGCCCCCAATTCCTGGTCTGTGTTCAGAGGGAAGTGGTACTGTGATGATCCAGGCTGGCTCAGATGCGCTACCAGGGCTGGGGAGGAGCACTTGTGTATACTCTCAGCACGGCCACACGGAATGAAGCAAAGCCCCCCAGCATAAGGCAGGGCACTGTTACAAGAGTGCTATGGTCTGAAAGGTGTGTCCCCACAAAATTCCTGTTAGAATCTTACCCCTTAAGGTGATGGTATTAGGAGATGGGACCTGGAAGTGATTAAGTTATGAGGGTGGAACTTTCCTGTACAGTATTAATGTCCTTATAAGAGACCCCAGAGTGTTCCCTCATCCCTTCCACCATGTGACAACACAGAAGTCAGCCATCTGCAACCCAGAAGAGTGCCCTCATCTGAACCCAACCCTGCTGGCACCCTGATCTTGGACTTCCAGACCCCACAACTGTGAGAAATAAATATCTGTTGTTTTATGAGCCACCCAGTCTGTGATATTTGGTCATAGCAGCTTATACAGAGAAAGAAGAGACCCTGTGCAGGCAGAATAGCAGGTGCTCACTACCTACAGGGACCTTTGTTCTTATCAAAGGCTGTCTCCCCTGGAAGGAGAGACCAGACCAAATGGGCCAAGAAGTCTGTCTTACTGAGATGGGCCACAGTGACAAAAACCAGGAGCCGTTGGTCTATAAGCAATGTGTTCATTAGAATCACCCTCAGGGCTTATTAAAACAGTTTGGATTCAGGGGGGCATGGGCCTTAGAACCTGCACTTCTTACAGGCTCCCAGGCAATGCTGATGCTGCTGGTCTCTGGAGCTAGATTGGTATTTCTCAAGTTTTAGGGTACATGTCAGTTACCTGGGGTACCTTATTAAAATATATACTCTAATTCACTAGGTTTCAGGCAAACTTGAGATTTTTGCGTTTCGAACAAGCTCTTAGGTAGGTCAATGCTGCTTGTCCACAGGCCATACTTTAAATTTTAAACTCTAGAATGACCTCTCTTGTCTCTAGCAGCTCTGATATTCTATGATCCTGTGATAGGTTTTGCTTTTCTTAAATAGAGATCGCTTTGCAGAGGAACAACATGTTCAAGACATGGTCCAAATGTCTGCATTTTGTTGGTAAAGGTGTGATCGTCCAGCTTGTGAACGATCCCCCTCATTTGCTTCTTCCCTCCTTCCTGCCGCTGCTCGGTCAGGCCTCCTAGAAGACGATGAGGGAAGGCGCACGCTGTGTGCTGGAGTGCCTTTGAGCAACTGGGGCCAAGGTTTGTGGGAGAGGACACAGTAGGTGACACTTATCTGGGCTTTTCATATTTCTTTGGGCTCTCTGGCCATGGACTGGGGAGTTAGCAATTTTGAATAAATATGTTGAATTATTAGGATCTGGCATTAGGCCATCAGCCTAACTCACATGAGGTACTTTTTATTGAAGAGACTATTTATAAAGCTGTGGGCAGGGGTAAGGGAAAGCAGCAAAGACTTTGTACTCAGAGACTAGCAACAGTGGGACCTTTACCATTCCTAACCTGAGGATTCAGACCACAGCTGCCCAAAGCCCTGTAGCTGTAGAACCTTTGGCCTTCAGTAGAGGACTGTGGCCACTGCTAACCTATTGCTGGGTGGAAAGGGAGTACAGCATCTCTCCTCCCATCTCTTCTACCCTGAGGTTTTCTTTTGCAAAGAGCATGGCTTCCCAGCATGGATGGCCCACTTAAAAGCATAAGGTTGTTTCACAAATGTATGAGATTTCCCCTAAGGAGATTAGATCCATTATGAAC
>JAQQAC010022981.1:7420787-7460248 GCA_029783875.1 Phataginus tricuspis
TGTGTGTGTGTGTGTGTGTGTGTGTGTGTGTGTGTGTGTGTGTGTGTAAGTGTGTCTGTGTTTGGGGGGTCCCCCGGATGAGAGCGTCCCGCCCTCCCTCGCTGGCTCACACCCGGAGTCCCAGTGCGTTCGTTGTGCGGAGGCGCGCGGAACAAGCAGCGCTGTCCGGGCGCGCGCACCGGCCGCGTAGAGGCTCCCCTTTGGCGAAGCGAGGAGCCTCGGCGCGGCGGCGGGCAGTCTCGGGGCTGCTGCGAGCGCGCCCAGTACGTGGCGGGGGCCTGGGTCTTGCGAGTGCCAATCCGTGCGCAGGCCCCCGGAGGCTCTCTCCCGGCCCCGCCTTCGCATCACCCTCCCCAGCCTCACTTGGCCGCCCGGGTCCTCCTACCGGCTGGAGAGCTGTGGCCCAGGCACTGCCCAAGGCAACCCCCCAGTGCGGCCATCGCGGAACTCGCGCCGCCGGTCTCCGGCCCGTAGCCGGCGGGCATGCTGGCATGGCAGGGCGGAGGGGCCAAGGCGGCTCCCTCCCACCACAAGATCTCCTTCTCTGTCCTGGACATCCTGGACCCGCAGAAATTCACCCGCGCTGCGCTCCCGGCCGTGCGCCCTGCTCCCCGGGAAGCCAAGAAAAGTTTGGCAGATGGCGAAGCACGGAAGGACGCCAGTCCGGAGGACCCGGCCCAGCAGCGAGAGACTCCTGGTAAGGATGCGAGGCGGCCGCCGGCCCTGGGAAGCCCCAGCCCAGATGATGCGAAGGGGAGGTGGGGACAGTCAGGGACCGGGTTTGGGCCCTTTGGTGGCGCCTTCCACAAGACGAGGTGCGAAGTGTTGCCCCCGTCACAACTGAATTGAGGCAGAAAAGAGGCCCTCGGCATCCCGGATCAGAGGTTTGCCTACCAAAGCCCTTCCTCGCTCACCCGCCAAGCGAGTAGGCACCACAGCTCAGATCTGCTCGCAGTGGGAACTACCACGCAGCGCTCACCTGATCCAGGCTCATTCACTTATCCGTCATTTTTGAGCCCGCCACGTGCCATGACCTAAAGTAGAGACTGGCAAAAAAAAAGTCATGAAAAGCTTAAGAACCTGTGAGGTAGACAGCGTCATGAATATCGCCCCCATTTTACTGAGGCAAAATCATGTGGTGGAGACTTAGTAGCGCGGTCAGGTTTAGGCTCCCAGGTGCCCACTTTCAGCCATTTAGAGACACCTGCATAGACTCCCCTGTCCCACCTGCCTCCTCTCCCCCAGATCCAGTTGACTGGGGCTGGGGACGGGAACGGGGTGGGGGTGACAGGAGGCTTTTGGTCCTTTCCAAAATCTTTTGACTTACTCCTAACTCTGGCGGACACCTGATGAGGGGTCCAGGGGAGTTTGTGTTTGGAAGAAAGGACAAAAGACAACCAACACGTGCCGGGTGGGACATGGGCACGAGGTTCCCAAGAGGGACGCTGGGGGTCAGGGGCGCAGGTCCTGGAGAGGCCAGAGGCTGCGCAGGCCCCCCACCCCTGCTTCCCCTCCCCAATTTTGGCGGCGATTGTCTCAGGCTGGGGCGCCTCTGGCGGCTGCGCTCGGCCCTGGGCGGTCCGCCTGGTAGCCTGGTAATTGTTCGGATCTCCCCTTGGAGGGGCCGTGCTCCCCTCCCCCCACGCCCATGATCGATATTCTATTACTGGAGCCTGCATATCTCCTGCCCGCAGCTTGCGGGTACCGACTTCAAACCCCCTTTCCCTGACATATCCTAATATTGTTCGATTAAAACTTACCTTTAATAGATGACATCTATCGATCTGGCCCCGCACAAATCTGAAACTATTAACACGGCAGGAGAGAGAAGATGGGAAAGGGGGAATTTCACTTTAAAAGGGGAGGGTGGGGGCGGGGAAGCTTAATAACTTCTTCTTTAATTGCTAGGAGTTCCAGCCCAAAATAGGCTTCTAGGGACTGGGGAGACACAGCCCTAAAGGCATTTGACATCTCAATGTCTTAATGTTCAATGATCCTACCCTGCCTCCCCTACCCATAAGGTTGTCCAATAAGGTCATTATTTTTTTCTTATCGTGGGTGTCATTCATTCATTCAAAATACATTTCTTGGACTCCTGCCGGGTGGCAGATGAGTAAAGGGCAAGGGGACACTGCACCCCTAAAACCCAATTCCAGGGGAGGGCTTGCGGGGATGGGGAGTGCGAGGAACGTGAGGTCAGAGAGCCGCAGGGGTTGGGGGCCGAGTTGGAGGGGTAAGTTGCGTGCTGGGGGAGGACGAGGAGGTCTGGGGACTGGGACAGGCCGGGTCTGTACGGGCCTCTGGTCACCGCGCCCTTCTTCTCTAGATGTTGTGGGCCCAGGCGTGGGCGAGGCGTCCCCCCTGGAAGGCATGGAGGCAGAGATGGAAGAGGAGGAGGAGGAGGAAGCGGAGGACGCTGGGCGGCGGCGGCGGCGGCGGCGACAGCAGGAACGGGCAGCGGGCCTACTGGCGGACCCGGCGCGCCCCCCCGAGTCCCAGGCGGCGGCGTTGGCGGCCAGGGAGCGCGGCGCGGGCGGCCCCGCGGGGTCCCCAGGCTCTCCCGGCTCCCCGCGGCCCCGGCGCCGGCGCGCCGAGCCCCGCTGCGCCAAGCCCCGGCGCGCGCGCACCGCCTTTACCTACGAGCAGCTGGTGGCTTTGGAGAACAAGTTCCGAGCCACGCGCTACCTGTCGGTGTGCGAGCGCTTGAACCTCGCGCTGTCTCTCAGCCTCACTGAGACGCAGGTCAAAATCTGGTTCCAGAACCGCAGAACCAAGTGGAAGAAGCAGAACCCCGGCGCCGACGGCGCGACTCAAGCGGCGGGCGGCGCGCCCCAAACAGGGGCAGCGGCAGGGGCCGGGGGCGGAGGCGGCACGGGGGACAGCCCCGGCCCGCCAGGCCCTGGCGCGCTGCCCTTCCAGAGTTTCCCCTCTTACTCGACGGCTAACGTTCTTTTCCCGGCCGCCGCCTCCTTCCCGCCGACGGCCGCTGCCGCGGGGGGCCCCTTTGCGCCCTTCCTGGGACCCTCCTACCTAACCCCTTTCTATGCCCCGCGCCTCTGAACCCGGAGCTCCTCCGGGCCTCACTTCTTGACTCACGGACTCACGCGTGATCGGTGGCGTCGTGTGGTCCCCACTCCACCAAGGGGCGCCGATGCGCAGGGACCGCCCCCTCCCGGTGCGCGGCTGTCTGCGCGCCTCTTCGTTTCCAGCTGCTGGGAGGCGCCGCCTGCTGCCTCCCGCCCTGCCGACTCCCTGCGTCCACGCGGGCCACCAAGGGGGTCAAGGATCTGCCATCTGTAGAAGTGTCCTGAGACTGAGGCTGTCCTCAAGTCTTCCAGTTTCTGGACCTGGCTCTTCACTTTGGGTCAGGCTTAGCTCAGTTCAAGGGCGCCTTTTAAGAGTCTGGGTGTTCGGCGCGGGGCTAACAAAGCTGCGGGGATGGACACGCGAGGGCGCCAAGACCTCCTGCCCGCCAGCTGCGCACACCTGGGACGGAATCTTCAAAGATTTTAGCTCACTCAGAGGGTAAGGAGTTTTTCCTTTTCATAGCTGATTGTTTCCCTTTTCGTACTCGATCATTGGCCCAAACCCAGCGATTCCTCCAAATACTGAACAGAGCTGGGGAGGGCTGGGTCCAGGAGCACACACTGCCCCTGTGAAAGGGACTATTTTTTAAATCCATAAAACTACATTTTTAGATCTTTACTTAAGATTCCGACTTGAACACAGTTTTTGTTCCCAACAGACTTCCCTACAGGTTATTCCTGAGAGAATGGGTACCTTATTTTTCTGAGAAGACCAGAGGTTTGTGCTAGGAGGTGTTAAGCGCTGTGTAGTGAGACTCACCTGCTGAAGTGGACACGGTTCTGCTACACCGCACGTTTTGAGAGAGCAGCTTTGAGAAACCAGGCAATGGCCCCAAGCGCATAAAAATGAAACGGAAGTGACCAGTGGCTCAACAGAAACCTTGAAGTCTATGCATGAGACTGCCTATTTCTATCTGTAGTCTTTGATACTCTGAAACCTGAGTCCTGGCTTCTACTGTATCTGTCCCAGCGATTCCTAGGCTCCTAAAGAGGGAACAAAGTAGGGACAGAATTGGCTCCTCCAGCACATGCTACAGTCAGGAATTGGACTATTTTTTAAAAACACAAACTCAACATTTTTAGAGCTCCATTAAGATTCTGACTTGAAAGCAATTCTTGTTCTAAACAGACTCTCCATGATGCTGAACAAGCAACAAGTTGTAAGGGGCTATGAAATAAATGGTCCTTAGGTGTAAAACCCTATTGTGGAAGCAAAAAACCACATTCACAGTAGATTCAGCTGACTGAACTTAATGTAAGGACATACTTTCAAACTACTGCTTTTACTGTATCTCTTTAAAAATTAACTCTTCTGTAGAATTCTTGCTAGCTGTGTTGGGAATACTCTTTCTTTAGTTTTCTGTGTGATATGGTTTGTAGCCCGTAACTCAGAAACCCAGATGATCCTAACAAGGTCATGTGTATTTCATTCTCACAGAGAAATGATTTGGTTACTTGAGGCCTGCTGATGTCTATATGGCTACCATAATATTTCTTGCTGTTTCCTGAAAGCCTGTATCATTAGTTATTACATTTAATGATCAATGGCTTCTTAGAAAGTAAAAGCACACTGTTAGGTATTATGAACACATGATATTATTATAATCTTGAAAATCTAGTTCTGTTATTATAAGGAATGACAGAAAATATTTCCCCCCTCTCCGAAATTAAAGGAAGAGTTCATATTCATTTGATTCTCATGAGATTTGGGAATATGTATTATTTAATTATGTATTTTCTAGTTAGACTCTTTTCCTTCTAAAGAAGAAATGTGTCCTGAAATGAATTGTAACTTTCTAAAAGATAATTGGTGCCAGGTGAGATTAAGTTCAGTTTCTATAGTAGAGAACATTTTATTCACTTCACATGTTCATAAACATTCCCTCGATAACTAGTCCTTGGTTTCCCGAAAGCAACTATTCATGTGTTAGGAACAGGTAATTCAAGCACACCGAGGCAAGATCAGTAACAAAGAAACTGAATTTCTGCAAGATGTGGGAAACATTTCATTGCTCTCAGGTACCAGAATGTCAGAAGACTCCAGATGGAGAGAGGAACTAGGGAGGGAGGCGGGAAGCTTATCTGTAGACTAGCAAGGAGTGCTTTAATTCCTGCCCTTGTCTCTACACATTGTAGCAGAGTAATGCTCCAAGTGGGAGACTTTGGATTTCAGCTGCTTTAAAGGCCCCACGGCTTTCCAACCAAATCCTTAGACTCAACTTACTGATGTGTTTGCCTAATAAATTCTTTTTGTAATGATTTATTTAATTATTTTTTTGCTCTCTATTAGCAAAGTTTTAACTTATTTTATAATTATCTGAGGTTGTATATATGTATCCCTTTCACCCCGCCAGCTAGCACTCACAAATAGAGGATATTTCTATGCTAATACCACTTACTTATGCTATCCTTTTCAGACCCATGCTAGGTAACATACAGTGTCTACACTTGCAGGCCGTATAGACAAAGACACATCTAGGGCCATTTCCATAGCAAAAGGAAAGCATCCTTATAGACTTTTTATTAGGGGCTACAACTTAAATCAACACATTTAGGAAAATAACTCCTTAGCCTTACTTAACAAATTCTTAATACCCCATAAAAAGCCCAGTAGATAACTTTTCAGACATGGGCCATCCACTAATGATAGGTTTCTGATGTTAAAAATGGTCATATTAGATCCCAGGTAATACTTGAAACCGTGTAGCCAAGGAGCTTTATATTTAAGAGAGTGAGTGGAGAGCATTTCTTATATTGCGAGACCCACTTCCATTTTATGGGCACAGATCAGTTTATACTATGTTTGTATTTTTAGAAATAACCCTGAGAACCTATTTAACTAGCTTTTAAATTATGAGGAGGCTAACCTGAGAAATTCTTCAATAAAAACTAAGTATACTTTAAAACATAATTCCACCTTAAGGTCAGTTGAAGAGAAGCATCTAAGAGTTTAAGAAGTGGGAAGACACAGAGTCAGGGAAAGGGAAACAGAAAGTGCCCCTGTCCACCTCTAGCTGGAGGAAAGATCTGGAGGAGCCTGCCTTGGAGACACAGGGAGGGTCACTTCTGGGTGTCAGCCAAAGAAAGCCTGGTTACCTCACCTAACCTTTCCTGGTTCCTTTGGGTTGTGATTGTCCAGGAATATAGGTGAGGCCCCTGGCTTTTTGAGTGGCTGGGTTCAAAGCCACTCCCATCCCTTAGTTGTGGATATGTGAGCCTGGCAAGTTCCCCAGGGCTTTGGGCCTCAGCTTCCTCACCATAGTGCCTAGCTCAGAGGATGAGAAAGAGGACTCTGGAGAGTATATGGGGAAAGCACATAGCTTTGCATCTGGCACAAGGAAGGTAGTTATTTTTTCCAGGATATAAAAGATGTGGTACCTAGCCCCACCACCTCACCTCATTCACAAAATTTTTATTGTAGTATAATTAACAGAAAACAGAATATATCAGAAATATACAGCTTGGTGCATTTTCACAGATGGAATATACCTTTAGCATCAGCACCCAGATCAAGAAACAGAACATTAGAGACTCCAGGGCGCCCTGCGTCCCTTCCAATAACCACCTTCCTAAGGTTAACTACTATCCTGACTTCTAACAGTACAGATTGGTTGTGCCTAGTTCTTTTTTTTTTTAATTACAGAAATGGAATCCTACAGTGTGTACTCCTTTATGCATTTTCATCCCTGTTGCTGTGTATAGCCGTAGATTATTCATTCCTATTACTGTTGGCATATTATTGTGTACTTGTGATACAACTTATGTATCCATTCTACTGTTGATGGGTAACCAAATACTCTGGATATCTTCATTAAACAATCTTATACACATCTTTTGGTAAGTATGTCTTCCTATTTCCATTAGTAATCTATCTAGGACTGGGGTCCCTGGGTATGTGCGTGTCTAGCTTCAGCAGATATAGCCAATCAGTTTTCCAATGTGGTTGTATCAGTTTATACTCCCACCCACAAGGAATGAGAGTTTCAGGTGTTGCACATCCTCCCAGCCTTAGCATTGATTGCCTCTTCACTCCTTGGTTCTGGAGGGTCTGCAGTAAGTATCACGTGGTGGTTTTAACTTTTGTTTCCTGCTGAGTAATGGTGTTGGCTACCTCTCCATACGCCTGTTGGCCGTTTGGGGATCTATTTTGGTGAAGTGCCTGGTCGAATCTTCTGCCCACTGGTTAACCCCTCATTTATTGGTAAAACAAACTGAATCTTAGAGAGGAGGTGACTTGCCCAAGGTTACCCACATTACCTAAGAAACTGAGACTCAGTGAGTTTATGCGACTTGCCTAAGGTCACACAGCTAGTAGGAAAAGAGCAGTGCCTGAAACCTGGGCCTAATAACTCCAGGGTGATTTAAATTGTACCTGGGGCTACCAATCATATAAAATATTTGGTAAAAAAAAATTTGTTTTAATGATCTGAGAGCTGTGGGCATTTTATAGTCACAAGTGTGAGCATGGGACAGAAAGGATACTCTATTGCCCCCCGCCTTCCATCCCCCTCCTTCCTTTCTGCTCCAATTATGTATTGAGTGCCCATTCTATGCCAACAGCTATTTTGGATGATGGGAATTTATTAAGGCAAATGGGTCTTAGGCACAGGGAAGATTATAGATTGTGCATTCCCTTCCTTTCGTGTTACCAGGGTGGTTTGTGGAGCAAAAAAGAGGACCGCCCTTTATTTCCTCTCTACCATTTACTAGCTCTGCAATCTGAGGCTAGTTTCTTAAATTTTCTAAGCCTCTGCGAGGCATATAGTATGCTCTTGATAAATGGTAAAGCTCTTCCTGCCAATGTATAAACTGGTTTATTTAGGTACCCACGAGGTTGGGAACTGAGCCCAAAGGGGACACTGCATTGTAAATAAACTGCTCTCCCAGGCAGCTGCTAATCATCACACAACGGTCCTCCCTTGCAAGATTTCCCCAAGAACACTGGGAGCAGGAGATGACGACCCACACAGAAGACTGTGGACAATTTTGTAAAATTATTTCTTTTACAAAATCGATGTCCTTCTTGTGACCCATTTTCTTTTGCATGTAGTTAATACATTTACAAAAGGGGCTGATGCTTTCTCTGCTTCTAAACAATGTGCAGATGCTAAGGTGGAAGGGGCTGGAAGTGGGAGAAATTTAGAGTGCTTTCAGAAGTCTGAACTCAGGAGGTCTCAGATGACCACAAATGTGCAGGAAGGTTTTAAAGTAGCTGTTAAAAGGCTAGTTTATTCCCTTTTTGAAAGTTCCATTCTTTCACTAATGCCCTTTTTTCTAATGGGTTCTAGTTTTGCATAAGGAGGCTCTTTTTGGTACATCTTCCTGGCTGACCAAATTACTTTAAAGTTCTCAGGAATTCAGGATAGTTAATTCCTATAAATATCCCTATAGGGAGAATAAAACTAACCAAGTCTTCTTTGATCCTAAAAAGCCCCACTTACACTCGATAGTATTGGTGAATATAGTAACTACAATGTTGCTCATATGAAACCTTCATAAGATTGTGTATTGACGATACCTTAATGAAAAAAACCCACTTACTAAGCAAGATTTTGATGGAATCTTTGTCAAGACATCAAAATTCAAGTAGATCTCTCCTTTAAAATTAGCATCCTTCCATATAAGTCAATTCAGGGATATTGGTAAACAAACACTAGCAAATAGCCAGTATTGTGTAAATACCACAAAGACACCATGTCTTGTGTGGTAAGTTCACAAGAGGGCTTAATAAAAATACCTTACATGTGAATCAAACTTCTAAATCTTTCAACACACTTTAAATCTAACTTTTTTTTTTAATTGTGGAAAACATACATAAAATTTACTATTTTAACCATTTTAAAGTGCTTGATTTAGTGGCCTTAAGTACATTCACAGTGTTGTACAGCCATCCCCCTCTCTAGTTACAGGTCTTTTTCAAGCAAAAACCCTGAGCCCATTAAGGTTATTATCCTGTTTCCCTCCTGCCTCACCCCAGAAGCCCCTCATCTGCTTTCTTTGCGGATTTGGCTACTCTACATATTTCTTATAAGTGGGATCATACAGTATGTGACCTTTCGAGCCTGGCTTCTTTCACATGTGATGTTTTCAAGATTCATCCATAGTGTAGCATGTGTTAGAAGTTCATTGCTTTTTAATGGCTAACTAGTAGCCCATTTCATGGATAGACCACATTTTGTTTATCCATTCATCTGATGATGGACGATTTAGATTGTCTCCACCTTTGGGCTACTAGGAATAGTGCTGCTATGAGCATTCATGGACAAAGTTTTGTTTGAATGCCTGTCTTTAATTCTTCTGGACACATAACTAGGAGTGGAGTTGCTGGGTCATATGGTAATTCTACGTCTAACTTGTTGAGCACCTGACAAACTGTTTTCCCCAGCTGCTGCACCCCTTTATGTCTCCATCCATGAAATTTGAGGGTTCCAGTTTCTCCACATGCTTACCAACACTTTTATTATTGTTATTATTGTTGTAAAATGAAAACCAATGTAGTAGGTGTGAAGTAGTATCTCATTGTGGTTTTGATTTGTGTTTCCCTGATAACTAATAATATTGACGCACACATCTTTTCATGTGTTTGTTGGCCATTTGTATACTATCTTCTTTGGAGACGTTCCCATTCAAATCCTTTGTTCATTTTTCATTTGGGTTATTTGTCTTTTTGGTGTTGAATTTTAATTGTTCTTTATATATTCAAAATGCTTATATCCCCTTTCCCCCATTTCTTTTGTACATTAGAATAAATATATTCTCCAGAGTCCCTCCTCTCTTCCTTTGCACAAATACTGGGCACAGCAGTGTGCCAGGTGCTACCTTAAGGCACTGGAAATGCAACCCAAAGACCCTGGCTAGGCATGACGAGCAGCTCAGGTGAGTAAAAGTCACAGACAGGAGTGCAGTTGTAGAAACTGCAATAGAGTGTAGAAAATGCCATGACCTTCTTGTTTGCTCTTTCTGTATGAAGAAACACTCTTATGGAATTTGGAACTCAGGCTGCAAATAAATATGCTACCAATCTCACCTTTGCCAGGCTTGTTCTATACAGTTCTGGTTTATTTTAGAAAGGTCTTGCTAGGCATTTATACCTCCCAGAGTGTGGCAAACATGATTAGCATAGAAGTTAATGGTATTACCAAGAGGCTACAAAGACAGAGTTGCTTGTTTTTCTGAGTTGAACCATCATTGCTTTTTCCCCTTTATAAAGTTGTCAGCTCCATCATGCCTTCCTAAAATAGGTAGAACCACCATCAGTGGTTTAGGGAAATCTATTCCTTCCCAGTAGCAAGGTTTATGGAGTATAAACCCATGTGATTGGATCTGCCAGCTGATTTCTAAATTTTCTTTCCACTCTAGAAGCAAAACTACTATGTTTGAATTACAACTTCATGGCAGGACAAATATAGGATGATTTCTCCTGTCTCTCTCTTCGGAAGTGTAATATTTAGCAAACACCTGACTAATCAGAGCCCACAGATTCACTGTTGGCTTGGTGTATGTCAAGCCCTGTGTCCCTGGGGTGCGCTGGAGAGCAAGACAGACCACATCCCTGCCCTCCAGTCTGTCCACATGTCTAGGGCAGCGTCTTCAGCTCTTTTGATTTCATACCTTTCAGAATAAAAAAGTAGTGAGCCTGCATCCTAGATAATATGTATTTCTTTAAATTACATATGTATACTACAATGCTGGTAGATCGTTTACATTGCAAAATAAATAATACACTTAAAAGGATAAGATTATAAAAGACAAGTGGAACATTTTCTTCCTGCATATCCCTATTTCATCTTAAACCTTCTTGCCACTTTCTGGAAATTTGTGTCCGGGCAGGGTGAATGCTGACACATTGCTTTTCTCAGCCCAGGAGTCCAGATCTTCTTGCAGAGGAGGCTTCACAGTATCCCCTACCACATTTTGTATGGTGTCGTATCCTTTTTTCACCTGGGAGAGCCTCTCCCACCAATTCATCCGTATGTCTTGTGGATCTTTTTATCTCTCACACTGGAATATGTTGGTATTCAACCAGTTGCTGTTACATGACTGAAATATGTTTTCACTTTTCGGTCGGTCTACTTTTGCTTTATTCTTTGGTGTTTAGGGATAGTTCTGTTTTTTCCACAACTTTTTCAGAAATTTCAATGACAAATGTGACAAAATTCCACTTTAATAAAGAAGCTGTGTATAACTTTTGCGTGGCCATAGAAGTAATTCTTTTCTTTCCAGTTTTCACGGATGGATAAAATCATCATGCATGTGGATAGCCCAGCAATGGAACACTGCTCTTAAGTTTTCTACATACCTCCATTTCTGTACTATCCCACTGCAGAGAGTGGCCCCAGTCTATGGACCGGGACAACAAGTAGCCTGTTTACTCCCCCCTGAGCCTTGGATTTAGATATCTAGGCCTTGAAATTGGAAATGGAGGGCAGTCTTGTGACCCAGCAATCCCAGTTCTAGGACTTTATCCTTCAGATATACCTATATGAAATGTCAGAGATGAGGTTATCAGTTATGACACTGTTTGCAATAGCATAAGATTGGAAATAGTCAAGTGGGGCCATGCGTGCAGCTTTGAACAAAAGAACAATCTCTCCACCTAGACACGGAGGGAGCCCCTGGGCATGTTAAGGGGCAAGGTACAAAGAGCACATGACCCTGTTCCATCTGGTGTTGTTATAAAGTGGAGAAAATAATGACGTGTGTTTGTATTTGCTCCTTTCTGCATGAAGAATCAACAGAGCATAGACAAGAAGCTGATGTAAAGGGGTGCCCTTGGTGGGGGATACCAAGTGCCCTTGGCTGGATGGGGTTGGGGCAAGAGGAAGATTCTCCGTGTGTGCCTTTCAGTTTGCCTTGATTTGTAAATGAAGCCAATGGATAAACTATTTGCAAAACAAGAAGTTGCTTGGGTGAGAACAGTCAGGGAGGAAAGTCGTTCTACAGGGTTACAAAAAAAAGAGAAAGAAAGGAAGGAAGGAAGGAGGGAGGGAGGGAGGAAGGGAGAAAGGGAGGGAGGGAAGAAGGAGGGGAGGAAGGGAGGGAGGGAGAGCGAGCTAGATACTTCACATAATTGGAAAGTTTCCAAAGTTCCTTCTGGCATCCCTCTTTGGAAATTAAGAAGGTAATTGAAACTGTCTTTTGACAATCTGTCCAGTGGGGCACTGGGCTACCTCCATGGGTTTATCTCAAGCTTTCTGTAGAAAATTAACACAAATGGGAAGGTGTTGTCAAAGCTTCTTCACGCACCAGAAGAAGGCTAGCTCAGAGTGAGGTTCCTCACATGGAATCCAGCCCAACTGCTTCTCAAACTCTAAGGAGCAGAAGAGAAAACCCTAGGGCAGTCATGTGTAGGGCCAGACTGGGAACAGTTTTGAGCTGAGGGACACTTCTGTCAACAATTAAAAAAAAAAGTTGCCTTTTCTAAGTAAAATGGACTCCAGCAGATGCCATTGATAAAATATTGTTGCCTTTTTAATCAACACTTTAAGTGTCTGATTTATTTAGGTTTTAGTAGGAATCTGTAGAAGAGGGAAGATTCAGGTCCAGATGATAATCATGAAGACCCGCAAATGAACCTCTACTCATCATTGTAAATAAAAGTAAGTATGCCACCATGTTTTGAGCAGCTGGTGGCTTAGAAATAGCTGGATGTTTTACGTCAGTGATCCTCAGGGCAACCCAGTTTACAGATGGGTTAGCGAGCTCTTGGATTACCCAGCTAACGAGTCGTGGAGTCGTGGAGTCGGGACTAATTTGCGGATTGTCTGACTTCAAAGCCTGCATTTTACCATGATGGGGAGGAAGAAATTTCCTCTACCCCTTGAGGAGTTTCTGGCTGGTTTAAGAATAAATTGACGTGAGACAGATTAACAGGAGGAAAAAAAAACACAAAGTTTAATTACATATAGCCACTCCATAGACATGAGATTCTCAAAACAGTCAGGGACATTGAGTTGAGGTATATAGTTATCCTGAACTAAGGAGAAGGGGGTAGAGGTCTGACAAAGGAGAAGGAAAAGGAATATGGAAGAATATAAATGTTTGTGAAACAAATGTTTTTTGGGTCACGCAGAAATAATGGGGCACCAGAGAGGAATTTTAGCAGACTTAGCCCATTCATCCCAGTCTCCCACCCCTAGTTCACATTATAATGTAGTTATCTATGGTGATAGCTTGCTTCTTGGAGCAGGTCCTCCATCCAGGTTCTTTCTATGCATTTAAAAGGGGGGAAGGTTTTGTGGAATCAAATTTTTAAAAAGTTTCTGAATCTTTTGGGCCTTGATTGTTTCCAGCTCTGACAAAACTGTCACAGTGGCACACCTTGGGGCAGCCTGCCCTTGGGCCCTGCAGCCACTGTCTGTACAGCCCGGATGTGAGGTGCTCTGATGCCCGGCGAACACATTTCTTAGAGCATTGATCGATCAGACTCACACCTCTGAAGGCAGAAGCTACAATTCATTCAGTCACTTCAGAAATTCTCTTGAGCTCTGCACAGTGCTTTGTGAATAACAGGCACTGATAAATAGTTCAAAATTAAATTAAAAATGGGGAGACCAGTGTAGCAGAGATCTTCTGGTGCTTTAATCTATATTTAAACTTATAGAGACATCAGAAAACAAAGTAAATTAGTTTCATTAATAGAATAAGTCAAACTTAAGGTGGCAGAGAAGAATAGAACTTCTTACCCCTAATTTAAGGATTTAATTAATCTTTATCACTAAAATCCTTTTGGGGGAGAATCTAGGTAAAAAAAGAAGGCCCATATGCCACTATTAAGGATGTGACAGCTACAAATGCCGAGCACACTGGTGACTTGGATACCAGCATAGGCACTGCTATGTGTGTGACTCACATTTACAAAATGGTGAATGACTCGTGGCAAAATTCTGAGCAAAACGTTAAGTGTCTTCAACAAAGATGAAATGATTTATCATACCATATTATATTGATTCAATAGCTTTAATCTTTGAAGTTAAAAAAAAATCCTAAAACCAAATTATTTATGATATTAGGAAAGTTTGAATATTTTTCAGTGAATACATTAAGGTAGTTGTTTTTTTTTTACTATAGTCCAACTAAAGAGTCAGACTTATTAAAGTTCTCCAAAGAAAAGTAATTAAAGTTATCTAAGTTTTGGCACTCAGAGTCAGCTTTCATGGAATCAATAAAAAAAAGAAATCATTGCAGAATGATTGTGAGCTTGTTAGTAGACCTGATAGATAAGGATGTAAATATTTAACTAGTACTTGAGGTTTCTCTTATTTTGTTTTTTTATTAATGAACAAGATAAATATTTTCCAAATAAATGCTGCTGCTAACTTAGCACTTACATTTTTGTCAAAAAATTTTACTTTAATCTTTTTGTTTTCTGAGTTGAAATTCTTCTGATTATGTGTCTCAAGCATGGAATATGATGGGGTGGAACACGTGGCATCTTGGTGTTATTTCGTAACACTGGCTGGGCTATCTTTGAATCTTGGATGTTTCTGTCTTTAAAAGTATTAGATTAGGTCTGTAAAATTCTTTGGCCCTAAAATCTATTATGTGCTTACATCTCTAATTCATATGTTCAAAATAGCATTTTTATTATATTTCAGTATTGCAAATGGCTGACTTTTCAGCTCTGTGAGGTGAGTCTTTTTTAAACATTTGCTATTGATTTAAATAGCCTTCACTTCTAGCTTGGTGAGCTGAATTGGCCTGGTTCACCTCCATCCTATAACAGAGTGAAAAAGTGGCCTACCTCCATATTATATTTATCTCCTTTGCTGCCTTAACCTTTGGGCCAAAAGGAAAAGGGCTTCTGCTCTGCCCTGCAGCCCTACACATAGGCTTGTTAATCATCAAAAAGAATTTTTCTGACAGCTTGGGATTTCTGCAAATAGCTCCTTATCTGAAGCTTGCCTCCTCCAGGAGACAGGGAAATATGTATGAAAATAATAAGCACCTGTCAAAGAGTTTTAGTAACATAGTGACCACACGTAGGTAGGTGAGAGTCAGCTAACCAAGAACACAGAGTTTCTCAGCTCTCCTCACACGCTCACTAGCACCCAGACGTCTGCAGCCTCCAGTCACCCCCTCACCTGCTTCCACTTGTGCTCTCCCTGTCTTTAGCACAAAAGAAGCTTGCATTCAGCCCCAAGTGAAGATGAAGCTCTGGGAATTTATCTGCCATCTTCTCAGTCTGCTGGCTTTCTGAATAAAGTTGCTTTCCTTGTCCCAACACTTTGTCTCTGAACTTATTGGCATGTCATGTGGCAAGTGGCATTAGCTTGGACTCTGTAACAATCCCTCTTCTGGTATTTTCTGTTCCCTCTCCCTACTCACCTTTCTAGGCCCATACTGTCCTCCATGTATAGTCACCAACCCCCAAGACCCTCTCAGAGTCTCCCCTTCTGGACCCAGTTCTGCCATCATGAGATCCAGTGAGCAGATCCCTGCTAAAGAATCAGTTCATGCCCTTCTCTCTAGCACAGTTTTATAAACTTACCACACCTGGTGTCATTCCTTCAGTTCACCTAGAGAAGTAGCATGGTGTTAGTGGACAATAATGGCTTGAAGTGCCCTCCTTCTTTCATCTGGACAGCTATTACTATTCCAGGAATGGGAAGGGCTTTGGGCCACTTGGGCTTCTGGGTTGTACTCCCAGAATGGCCACTTGCTCTGCCACTAATTCCTCCCCCTGGGAATAAAGAGGAGCAGTGACATGTTCAGAAACAATTCCTGCTAAAAGCAACATGGACATAGGTTCTGGGAGGCTGTAAACATCCTGCAAGACAGGCTCTACCTTCAAGAAGTCTGGTTGGGAAGATAAGACATAGATAGAGCTAGAGATACATAGTAGGTTAAACAATGACTCTGAGAAGTGGAGGGGCAGTGCTCAGTAGGGGGACCCCTGCGGCCTGGTAGTGAGGGTGGGTGTCACTTGGGGAAGGACAGGAGCTGCAGCTGGGGTTTTAGGTGGAGTTCAGCTACAAGGGAGGAAAATCCAGTACCCCTGACAGGCATATTCTCATATCAGAACCTGAAAAACTTCTGAATCTCTGATGATCATTCCCAGTTCAGACTTACATTTAGAACTTTTACCAGCTCTCCCTTCCCAGTTCTTGCCCTATCTCTGCCATTCCGGATTTGAGATTTACCCTCCTCCAGATATAAATACTTGCCCCAGGCAGTACAGTAGCAACAGGAGTGGCTGTTAGGTTTGTTGCTGAGTCTTTTGTTGGAAGAGAGCTTCTTAGGGTAAGTATGCCTGGGCAAAAGAAAAATCTCTGCAGCGGGGTAAAAACCCCCAAACACTTACATTTTCTGAGTATCTTTACCAGACTTTCTACTTGGCTGTCAGCTTGGATTTTTCCTTTTTAATCATTTCAAGCCCAAGTGTATATAGGCTAGGCTAGTAACAAGAAATGACAAGTTGGACAATGAAGGAAGTAATGAAAAGCAAGACATGCACATAATCCACAACTTGTTTTTCTTGTCACTAAATAATGGAGAGTTGCTTGTATGAAAAAATGAAGAATCCTTTCCTTTATAAGGAGACCTGAATGCTCTTGCCTGATGTGAAACCCCTTGCAGTGTCAGGCATGTAGGCACTCAAGGAACATTTGCTGAGGAAACTAATGAAATGAATTTAGGTGCTGGATATCTGCTAGAGGGCAGTATCTTACAGGTTTATGGCTCCTGTGTCTTTAATTATTGAATCTGTGAGTAGTTTTAGAGGCTCAAAAATCTTTGTAAAATACCCTCTGTCCTTATGCTTCTAAACTGTACAAATAAAAAAGCATACAAATAGAGCAGCTCTGTTTCTCGGTTGAACATGAGCTGCTTTCAAGTCAAGGTCTCCAAGGCCACATTATGCTAAAAAACAGCTTCTAGTAGAGAGACCATAAAATGTTATCAGGCTCTCTGTACCTATTGCATTTTCTTTTCTGATAAGAGAGACAGACATTCTCAGCAGTTTCTTGCATGAAAAATTTTTGTTAAAGAGTACCTTATTTGTGAGTCCAAAAGTATTGCAACATTTTTGATGTTACACTCAGAAACACCTGCACCTGTTCCTATGTGCCAAGGCTTAACTGGGGATTCCTGGGCTCTATAAGAGTTCCAAGAGCTGGGCTTGCCTGCACACACCTGTTTGTAGAGCAGGACTGTGGAGGAATGATTCCTCTCTGACCTCTTGGGCAGAAGAACCTAACTTCCAAATAATTAATCACACTGTATTCACACTGATGGAGGGACATCAAAGAAACAAAAATCAAAGTCTTGCTCTAGTGAGTTGCATAGAGGGCATGGCTGCACCAATCTGAGTAGGTGACCTTGGTTTAGTGCAGATGGAGCCAAGGAGGACTAAATCCCTTTTGTGTCTTGCTCTGGACATCTGCGCACACAGGCTCTGCTTACAGCTCTACTTTGTGCCCACACCATTTTCCAGCCCTTATCTTATAGCTTTGACTTTTCTACTCAGCTAAGGCTCATCTTTGTTGGTTATGTGTGTTGAATGTCTTCCATTTGCCCTCCTGCCCCATCTACTCTCCACACCCACCCCTCTTTTGTGTCTCAGGAGGCTGACCTGCAGAAACTGCCTTAAAGGGCTCCCTGGGTCTATGGCTTCTTCATGGGTTTGGCCTACGGACAACCCTGGCAGGAGATGAGAGGTGGGGATGCTTATCACCCCAGCTCCCTCCTCCTGGGGTCACTGATGACCAGCTCAGGCAGGTGGCCTAACCTCTGTTACTCTCTTTGGGTCTGGGAACCTCTACTTTAGGCCTAGGTTGACAATTGCCTTCCCTGGTGCACTGGCCACTGGCCACAGGTTACTACACTCCCTGTGGTCTGCCTGCCCACACTTGAATAACTACTTTAACAAACTCTCCTTACATTTCCATTTGGAGTGTGCCATCTGTTTCCTGCTGGGCGCCTGACTGATCATGGTGGTGTAACAACAGAACATGGTGCTGATATGCAGTCCTTTGTCCCTGCAGCAAATCTGCTCACCTGTGGATAACCAGGGGTAAGTTGCTTGCCTTTCCCAGTGTCTGTTTTCCAATATTTAACAGAAATGGCGTAGACTAAATGATGTCCAGGTCCATCCAGTTCTAACTTGACGTCACCCTGGACTATCCATTTTGAGTTCTGAGTTTTGTAATAGTTGTGGAGGGTGCTGCAATCTTACACCGAGTATGTTACGGTCATTTAAGTATCTAGTAGCGGCCACAGTGTTTTACAGATGCAGAGGTCACTTGTACGGGTGGGCTCAGAAGCGCCGCAGCACCAAGGCGTGATCACGGGCGTGAGGCCCGCGTTGAGTCGGGCGGAGCTGCGGTGGCCGCCACACATAAGGCTCTGCGGGGCTGGAGGGCGGCCAGGGGGTGCCGGGGTGCAGGTCGAGCCCACCGCCCCGCCCTAAGGGCAGGGACCCGGGAAACGCCGGAAGCCCGAGGAGGCCCAGGTGATGTTTCATCCCTTGGGGTCCTGTCTTTCAGTCAGCATGGGGCGGGAAGCGAGCAACCACGGAGCCAAGGACCCAGGAGCCGCCCAGAGCAGCTCCGCCCGCAGCGCTCAGAGCGAGGTGGGATCCCGCGGTCCGAGTCCCGGCTGCACTCTGGGCTGAGGGAAGGGGCGGGCGCGTGGCGATTGGTGCCCAGCCCTCCGCCGCCAGCCAATGGGGGGCGAGGGCGTCCCGGGGCGGGGCTGCCGGCGCGTCTTAGGCACTGTGACGCGTCGCCGTTGCCGCAGCCGTGCAGTGGGCCCCGTGGGTACAGAACAGCCGAGCGAAGCGCCGCCAGGTACTCGCCCGAGTGCGGCGGGCCGGGGCCAGGGCCGGGGCTGGGGAGGGATCCCCCGATGGTGGTCGGCCACGATCCGGGGCTCAGGGGAGCGGGCTGAGGGGGCGCGCTGGGCCTCGCCCGGCTGGTAGGCTCCGCCTCTGCAGCCGGTTTAAGCGGCCTACCAGCCGGCGGCGACCACCGTGGGGCGGTGGGCACCGGGGCGGCGAACTCGCGGACGGCAGGCACGGGGGCCGGGGAGGCGCGGGCCGGTAGGGGCGCAGCCTGGGCCCGGGTAGGGGCGCGGCGCATCCCCCCGGGAGCGGCGGGCGGGCAGGCGAGGGAGGCCCCAATCCAGAGAGCCGAGGATGTGGCGCCTCCCGCCGGAGCGGGCGCGGACGGGCCGGCCCTGGGTCCCGCAGCCCCCGAGCCTGCCGCGGGCCCAGGCGCCCCGCATTTCCGGGAAGGAGGCGTTTGCGCCTCCTGGGCCCCTGAGGTCGGCGGGGGCTGGTGATTCTGGATACGGGGAGCTGCTCTGTAAACGGCGGCTCGCCTTCTGGGGCGGGGCGCCGATGGAGACTACTGGAAGGGGCCCGAGTCCTCCGGGCCGCCCTGGGCCTTGCAGCCAACCTGCCTATCTCCCTTCGCCAGCCTCTATTTTTCCTCCAGCCTTCGTCCAAATAAAGAATTACCGAAGTAGAGCCTTGCCTCAGAGTACCGTGCACGTTCTCTAATAGTGCCGAGAGATCGGGGCCAGCAGGGCTTTCGGCACGAAGAGTTCCTCCTCAGAGTTGCTTTGCCAACAGGGCTGAGCACCAGTAAATTCTGGTTGAATTCAGTGGGACGCCCCGTTCTTGGTGACCGTCGGTCTCCTCCTCCCTTTCTCACTGTATCTCTTGCATTCTTCGGATTCAATTTTACCTCTTTGAAGGAAGGAGTGATTTTGAAATGAGGTGGCTTTACAAGAAATGACTATCCCCAGTTTCCCAGTTCTCTTTTATTCGGGTGTGTCAGTGTAAGAGTTTCTGTAGGTGAACTAGCGCTCTAATTTGAACCTGCAGCTGTTCTTTAGGTATGTAACCCAATTTTTGTTTTTGTCTTACCCATTTGAAATAAACAACAGACTTCCTTCTTTAGAATACCGTTGTTGCCTCTTCAGAGAGTTTAGTTCTCGACTGTGAAAAAGATCCAAGTATGAAAGAATCTTTTAATAAAAAGATTTAAATAAAATGGTGTTCTGGGTTTACAGGTTTTCATGGTGTAGAAGATTAATTTTGCATTTCCTCCCCCAAAAGCCCAGTATAACTTTAAATAGTAAACCTTCTTGGAAAGGAGTTTTTTTCCTCAAAGAGGCCATCTTACTTGTATTGCCCCATACTCTCCCTTTTTTACAGTTACTTGAGTGCATATTTTATGCCCTTTCCTGAGTTCTTGAGGATGGGCTAAATCTCATACATTTTAGAATTGTGATGAATGGACTAAATTTTGGAGCTGTGTGGAGGGTGTGGTCTGGTTGAGCCAGTCCTTTTTCAATAGTAGTGAATAAGGTGTTTGCCAGTGACGCACTTGAGTTGAATTTTAGCCTGGTTATGTAAACAAAACAACCCCCCGTGCTCCCCTCCCCCGACAGTTTGTTGGCAGAACATAAAAAAAAATTTAAAGAAAACATTACTTGTGAATGATTATCTCAAGATAAGTATTCGGTAAATATAGTAAAACCAAATTTACTTAACAGGTGGGCATTTTAAGTGGCTTTCTAATGAAATTACACTGGTTTTTCTTCTAGAGTGATTAAAAAAATAAAATTTCACAGGGTACGCCAGGTTAACTTCAAATGCAGCCTTTTAGGGAAATTCTATTTTAGCTATGTTCTAGATAGGATAGATTAGATAGGGAGTAATAATAGTTTGAAGAAGGACTTTGTTATGTGGATTATTGAAAACATTCTGTTGTTAAGTTTTTTGCTGTCAATAGCAATTTGTTGTTTTCTCCAGGACCTGAGGGTGGGCTTTGGTTAAATTCATGACAACAACCTGGAATGGCTGCACTGGTACATGGTATTTTGACTGTAGAAGCCATTAAGTCTAATGAAGTGAACTCTTGATGCTCCTGTGACATCTTAGAGACTGCTAGTCTCTCAGAGACAGACTCAACTCATCTGGGTCAACTCCCTTGACTCCTTCAGAAGTCCGTATAATTATATTCAGAAATGACCTTGTGCATTTGACAAAGTGTAATGCTAGACCTGGCTAGGTTCTGAGGATGCAAAGTGAATTCAGAGACATGGGTACTGCCCTTTTATGGAGCCTCATAGGATTCTAGTGGGGAAAAGGCAGGAAGACAAGTGTGCTGAGGTGTTTGGACCTGTGACAAGTCTGCAAGATTCCTGGGAGTCTTCAGGAGGGCCTTCAGTAGTAAATTTCATGAGGTAGTGTAGGAAAAAGGTGAATGCATATAGTTATTGGGTATTTCCAGATGTGTGGAATTGCAGGAAATTTTCTTGTCCCTGTTTCTGTTTTGTTTTGTTTTGTTTTTATCCCTAGAAACATTTTATTTCTTTTTAAAGAAGAAAACTTCTAGTTTAAAGAAGAAACCATGGTACTATTGATTCTTCCATTGCAGAAATGGGCTAATTCCCTTATGTGTTTAGAGGAGGAAGGGAACTAACTGAGCAGCCATTTGTGTTCAGTGTGACACTTTTAATATGATATCATTTAATCCTCTAGTGACCTTGAATGGCTAAACCTTAATTTTACAAATAGGAAAATTGAAAGTCAAAAAGATTGACAAAATCATCCAAAGATATTCTTAAGAGCCCCAGGTAGAATTTAAATCCTGGTCGCCAGACTGGACTTTCCACTGTATTCTCCTGGCATTCCTTTTTGGAAGAGCACATTATTGATATTGGCTATATTTAAGCCCTTCTTAATTCTGTTCTAGTATTTCTTGTGTGGTGCCAAGCACAGTAACTTGAACACAGAAAGTTCTTTAATAGAAATGTGCTTACGCATAACTAAAATACGAGGAATAATACCTTAATAAATAAATTAATTAATTAAATAGAAAAAAAAAGAAAAAAAAAGAAATGTGCTTACAGGATTCTGGTACAGCATCTGTATCTGACTGTAGGACTTCCCAGTTGAATGGAATACCCAGAGTTCATCTTTAAAAAACGTGATCAGTATTAGGAATGTTTTGAATATTACTATTTGTCATTAAGTTGTATTCCTCAATAAGTCTGCCTGAACCCTGTAGATAAATGGATATGTATCCCATTTCTGTTGTGAATTCACAGAGAAAATAACTTTGTACAAAATGAGAATGTTGAATTTAGATAATTTCAAAGATTCCTTTCACTTGCACTAATAATATTGCATTATTCTATCAGTTAATTAACTTAAAAGATGATTGTTACAGAATTTTAAATATTTTTTAATACCTCTCTCTTTTTTTTTTTTTTTGATGCTTCTCTGGTAGGTTCTTGTGAAGTCACAGAGCTGCAGACCATGATAGCAAAATTATCATGGACGATAATTCTTACTTTAGAATTGGACCTTGTTCCCTAGAAGTAGATGAACTTTTATATCTAATTGTTGTACTCCAGGCTGTGCTTCCTAGAGGGTAGTGACTTCTGTCTTTTAACCTCAATCCATTTTCTCAAAGCCTCTGAAACGTTTTGTTTTTCTCTTAGTTTTATTTTTGTGTTGCCTAAGCTTTCTCTTTGCCTAATAAGGCAGATACTGATTCATTTTTAATAATATGATTATAAATATATTTCACGATCGTTAGAATATGTGGAAGGAACAGAATAGTAGGAAGGTAACCATAGTGAACTTTTTGTGCCTTGCCATGTAATTTGTCCTTACATTTTTTTGCAAAGTTGAATGTTCTGTATATATAATTTTATTGTCTTCACTTAAATATACCTTAAAACATCTCTCCATGTCATTAGAAACTATTTTTGTTTTTTGTTAATTTTTAATTTTTACATTGAGGTACATAGTAAACTGCACAAATCTTAGTGTACAGCTTGATGAGTTTTGATACGTGTGTACTCTCATGTAACCATCGCCCAGATAAAGAGATAAAACATCCTCACTATTTTTTTATCCCCTTCACCTTTTTCACCCATCCTTTCATCTATCTCCCCTATGTCAACCACCTGTCTAAAAAGAGATTATTTAAAATGGCAACATGTTATATGTCTGTGATTATGTTAAGGTGTTCTCATATTGTTGAACATCTTTTGTGCATATTCGTGAGTATTTCTTTATGATAGTTTTTATGAGTGAAACTACTGGTCTGAGGACAAACACGTCTAAGGATTTTATTATGGCTACAACTCTTCAGAAAGTGTTTCAGTTGGGGTACCACTAAGGAGCACTTTTTTATTGCTAATTTGATCAAGGCAACAATTAATGTGTTAATTTTAGTTGGTCAAATAGAGCATTCATTCTTACTGAGTAGAGCATAAAGAGCCCAAGAAATAAAATCAATGTTTTAGGCTTAGCAGTAGAATTTTGGAGGAAGTTCTGTCTAGAATAGCTAGACATTTTTGCCTTTTTGTTAGCAGCTATCCCTAGTCTAATATTTCTAATATTTTTTTGTTGTTGATACACACCTCTTTGAGATAGAATCTTGTGAAAGTTAGGGACCTTCTCTGTAGGAAAATGCACTTACACATACAATTCTGCATTTGAGGAGTTGCTGGGCCCTCTGAAGAAGTTCCTGGATTTCAAGTTAAAAATCTGCATTCTAAAGGGAGGGATAAGAGGGTAAAAGGGGCATTACGATTGGCAGACACAGGGTGGGGGAGCACGAGGGGGGGGGACTGTAGAGCTCAGAGAAGACAAGTAGTGATTCTCATCTCACTACACTGATGGACAGTGACTGTAATAGGGTTGGTGGGGGGGACCTGATGAAGGGGGTAGTTTAATCATCACAATATTGCTCATGTAATTGTAGGTTAATGATACTAAAATAAAATAAACTGTAAAAAAAAAAATCTGCATTCTAATCTGAATCGTGTAGAGAAAGGGTAGGTGGTGGTGAGTCTTGGCAAACCGACTGCTGGATTTTGCTTAGTAATTGCGAATTCCTGAACATACTGGATTCACTGGGTAGTGCCAAGTTAGAAGAGAAGCAAGCCAAGCTATAAGTATCAAGTTTTTGCTAATTTGGCAGCTCAAATTGAGTGCTCAGAGATTATGCATGGCTTGACTTGTCATTGATGGAGTTCTGTTGAAATATGAGTTAACTAGTCTTTTTAAAAAATAAGCATAAACATTCTAAGTATGCCTAGTTTTGGCCAGTAATCTTGAATTTATCTTTAAAAAACATTACTCCACCCAGACATGATTGTTACGCATTTTCTTCAATTTCCTCTTTTCTTTTCGCTTCTTCCATTGTCCACTCTTTGCCTCATGATTTACCAGGACTATTAATGGTATAATTGGATACAAAGCCATATGGGAAGCACTAGTGCTGGTTTTAGGGCTGGTGGTGGCAGGATGAGGAGCAAAGACTCTGAAATATGTAAGGAGATTGCTAGTAAATGCTGGGTTGCTCAGTGATGTTTAGGGTTTATTACTGAAATTCTTAGCTTATTATAGTTGGATGTTCTCTACTTTGTTATTACCTTTTTCCCCTTTAAACAAATGCTTTTTTAATGCAGGTTTTTTGGGATAAGTTTTACAGAAACAACCATCCTAGCAGAGTAGTCAGTTTCTTTGGGAATCACCTGTTTTATCTCATCTGGTGTGTGTGTATGTAAATAACTTTTATGTAATTTATAAAATTATAATATGTGTAATATGTATATTTTGTTCAACTTACTGTAAAAGCTCTTCATAGGCTTTTATGAATTGAGAAAAATTTTTTTCCTAGTCTTTTTTTTTGCCTTTCACCTTTATTTATGATGAGTTTGACCTGTGGGAGTTTTAGATATTTATGGCTAAATAATAGATTTTACCTTCTATAGTTTCTGTCTTTAAAAGTCGTTCCCATTCCCCAGTAAATCACTTCATTTCCATACCTGTTCTTTTTCTTTCAGGAGGATCCCCATTATCTTTTTAAAATCAAATTCTTCTTTAATTTCTTCACTCTTCATATACTAGGGCAGAGGCAGTTTGCATGGTAGTTCTCAGTCACTCTTTCTCCTCCACCATGACTACTACTGGCCAGGCTGCTTTTCCGATTTGGTCTCTGCCCTCCACCTGCGACTGTCGGATAGTATGACACCTTGCAGAAGTACCTTTTGAGTGGTTGCTCATTCTACAAGGTCAGGTACCAACTCTTGGACCCTCCGCCAGTCTGCTTTGCTGACTGCCTTCAGAGCGAGTTCCTTGTCCTTGATTTAACTTGCAGCACCGATGACTTAAAAAAAATGTGTGTTTGTAAGTGGTACAAGGGAGGAAGTGAACAGGAAAGCCCCTGGCCTCCTGTCTGTCTGTCCATCACTCTTCCCCCTTGCTCCTGGGTTCTTTCCACATCCTGCCTGTCCAGCTTTACTGTGAATATCTGTATACTTGTCCTCTGTGCCCTCAACTTCCCAAGGCTAGGGCCAGGTCATTGTTTGCTCATTTTCCTGATACTCTATGGACTGTGGGAGAAGCTCAGTGCACGTTTAATGAGTTGGCATACGTCAGCTCTGGGGAGATTCTTACTTTCCATGCCTTCTCTTGTCTAGCTACAGGTTGGTGCTATTCCTACTTGGAGGACAGGATGTTTTTCAAACTAGCACGTTTGCAGACCATTGCCGTGCTTCGTTGTGGAATTCATTCTTCAGTGGCTTCTGCTACATCTGTGGCAACTAAAAAAACAGTCCAAGGCCCTCCATCCTCTGATTACATTTTTGAACGAGAATCTAAATATGGTGCACACAACTACCATCCTTTACCTGTAGCCCTGGAGAGAGGAAAAGGTATGTTTTGAACTAATCCAACTCTGCACCCTCCTGTACCTCTTCCCTTGTCACCTTTTTTTGAAGTGCTTTTATATTTTCTCAATATCCATTTTTCCAGATGCATTTAATTGTGATATTACAGATACAGTTAATTAATTCAGTGTACTATTGGGTGCCGTGTGCTTGCTATGTTAAGTGCTATGAGGAATACAAAGGTGAAGTCATTCAGTTTTTGTCATGATGGTTCTTGCCAAGAGGGGGAATGTAAGATACATAAGTACCATAATATTGCACATGTAATTGTAGGTTAATGATACCAAAATAAATTGTAAAAAAAAAAAAATAAGATACATAAGTAAAGTTCTATAATGTTGTTATTTTTTTCTTTAACTTTTTTTTCCAAAAATGAACTTTTTTATTTTAAAACAATTTTTTAGATTTACAGAAAAGTTGTGACAGTATGTCCCACACCCAATTTCTCTTATTATTAACATCTTACATTGGAATGGTACATTTGTTACACTTAATGGACCGATGGTGGTACAGTATTGGTAACTGCAGTCTCCTTTAACTTTTATTTTGGCATAATTTTAGACTTGAAGGAAGAAAAGTTGCAATAGTAGCAGGAAGAGATTTCTTTCACTCTTCATCCAGATTTCCCAAGTGCTAACATGTTACCACATTTGCTTTCTCTTCTCTCTCTCTCTGCACACACACATTTGTTCCCTGAACTGTTAGAGAGGAAGTTTCAGACAAGCAGCTGTGTGTATCTTTGCTGAAACACAAGGACTTTTCTTGTGTACAAAAAGCTTTAAGGCGTTAACCCCCCAATACATGTTAATATCTATAGTCAACTTTTAAAAAATTGTAAAATGTACATAACTTAAAATTTACCATTTTACCCATTCAGTTTAGTGGCACTAGGTGCATTTACAATGTTTACAGCTATCACCTCTAGCTGGTTCCTGAACTTTATTACCCAAAAAGGAAACCCCGTGCCTACTAAATAGTCATTCCCTCCTCCTACTAGTACCTGGCAGCCACTAACTTGCTTTCTATCTCTGGATTTAGACTGTTCTGGATATTTCATATAATTGGAATCAGACAATATGTGACCTTTTGTGTTTGGCTTCTTTCATTTAGCATGTTTTCATCCATGTGGTAACATGTTAGTACTCCACTGCTTTTTATGGTTGAATAATATTTTATTGTATGAATAGGCTACATTTTGTTTATCCACTGATCAGTTGTTGGACATCTGGGTTGTTTCCACCTTTTGGTTATTGTGAATAGTGCTGTTGTGAGCATTTGTGTACAAATTTTTTGTTTCGAATACTCATCCTCCGCTTTTTGGGATTTATACCTATGAGTGGGACTGTTAGGTCCTATGGTAATATTGTTTAACTTGTTGAGCTGAAAAACCATTTTCCACAAGCTGTAGCACCATTTTATAATACATGAGTTTCAAAATCTAGCAATAACTGAGCTCCATTTCTTCTACATCCTTGCCAACACTGATTTTCCTTTTTTAAAAAGTTATAAAGTGAGTATGAAGTACTTTCATTGTGGTTTTGATTGGCATTTCTCTACTGATTGAGATCCGTGCATCCATTCATGTGCTTGTTGGTTATTTGCTACCTTTGAAGAAGTGTCCATCTGAGTTCGTTGCCCATTTTTTAATTGGGTTGTGTGTCTTTTTGTTGTTGAGTTGTAAGAGTTCTGGATACTAGATCCTTATCAGGTAGATACATGATTGGAAATACTTTTTCCCATTCTGTTGTTTGCTATAGTCAACTGGTCATTATTTCTCATAATATTGTGTATAACTTCTGCCTTTAAATTCCAAATTCCAGTTTTCTAGGAGTAAAGGTTTCACTCTGGAGTTTATAAAACCTTTTCACGTTATGCTGTTCTTGTTAAATGTATAATTTGAAGCTGGACAGATAAAATAAAATTCCTTCTAAACCAGAGTTTATCATGCTTGAGCTAAAACGTGCCTTAACCACAATTCTATTAATAGAGGTTCATTTGCAGATACCCAGAGTGCTTGCTAGCATTCTTAATCTTTGAGATTTATGTAACTTAGTAATTTTTTTCTAAAATTATTTTTCTTATATATTTTAGGTATTTACCTTTGGGATGTAGAAGGCAGAAAATATTTTGACTTCCTGAGTGCTTATAGTGCTGTCAACCAAGGGCATTGTCATCCAAAGATTGTGGGTGCTCTGAGAAGTCAGGCAGACAAGTTGACCTTAACATCTAGGGCTTTCTATAACAACGTACTTGGTGAATATGAAGAGTATGTTACTAAACTTTTCAACTACCATAAAGTCCTTCCAATGAATACAGGTAAAGTATTTCTTATTTTTGTTGTTGTTAAATAGCCAAAAAAATAATCTTAACTGTTTTCTGATAATTTAAAATATTTTTTAAAACTGAAAACTTGTCTCGATAGGAGTGGAAGCTGGAGAGACCGCTTGCAAACTTGCTCGCAGATGGGGATATGCTGTTAAGGGTATTCCGAAATACAAAGCAAAGATTATTTTTGCAGGTGTGTGAAATTCACATTAACCTCTGTGATGTAAACATACAATATCATTTACCATTCTAATTTACCGATGAAATATTTCTAATGTGTTTTCCTTTTACATGATATATTATTTGCTGAATATTTCATAAAAATTGAGAGATTTCCTTTTCTTGGATTTATTTCCAAGTATTTCTTTGTATATGGGATTTTTCTCTGCTAAATAACTCCCTATGCCTCCCTCTCTAAAATGAGTGACTGTGCTATTTATTTCTCATCTGCCTACCTATATTTTTCGTAGTAGTTTTCTGGTTGTCAGCTGGTCTTGGTAGAGGATTTTGTTAGATTGTTCAGGTTGGCATATTAACAAGTGGGGTCATGTCCTAGTATGATGTGAAGTTTGAATCTTAATATTTGATGTACTGTCATGTCTTGTTCTTAGAAGCTGTTGGAAGAGGAGGGCTGGAGTTGCCCTACATATATTTCTAAGAATGGTTGAGGGTTGAGGGGAATGACGTGAATACTAATTAAGGAGACCAACAGTTAATTCACATGATATAATCTAACTTCTGGAATCTTTATAATGATGTTGAATTGATAGGTTCTGACTTTTTTTTTTAAGGCTTTGATTTTAATTTTTAAAAACAAAGTATAGATAAATTTGTTACTGCACATGATCAACATTCATTCTTGTAAGAGTTGAAATTAAGTATTCTGCCTTGTGAACACAAGCAGTTAAATTATAAACCCCCATCATAGAATTCAGAGTTCAGCTGATGGCCAAGCCATAGTTGGTATTTGGGGTGACAGATTACTATTCCTGAAGAAGTCTTTGCACAGATTTGGAAGTGACCTGCCATTTTGGGATCTTGTGCCTTAGTCGTGGGAAAACATAACTGTCTTCTAAACAAAAATGGCCTTTTTGGTTATTTTCATTTTTGCAGACTGTGTCCGTACTCTTTCATATTAGCAAAGGGTACAAAGGTGTTTTTACCCAAGTACTGAGAGAAGCTGGTAAGTGAGTGGGGTGGAGAGACAGGTCTCCTGAGGCTGGTTGGAGGAGAGCATGTAGGCTCACGGTCTAGTTGGGGCATTTCCCCTTAAACAAGCCTGGTCAACCTCAATGTGCTGTTGCTTGTGGATAAATAAAGTGGGGATTACTCACAGGTGACAGGCTTTGTGAGAGTAGTGTTTAGACACGCTGTGAAGCCAAAATACAATAATTCAGTATGGGGTTAATTGAGTTGGTGCTGGCAGAGGTGGTAGGAAGATATTTAAAAAAAAAAAAGTAGGACATTCTACCACCCCCATACCCCCCGTCCCAACCAAGTTTCTCTATTATTCTACACTGTTTCTTTCTTCCCTTGAATTTAACCCTCTTGAAATCATCTCATCCATTTGCCCTGCTCTGGTTTAGGTGATGGAATTTCTTCCCTACGTAGTGTTATAAGCTCCTTGAGGGCAGGGACCTTGCCAATCATCAAATTCTATCCCCAACACCTAGAACAGGGCCTGCCATTTAGTAGGTCCTTAAATTTATTAGAGCAATAAATGGGTAAAAATGTTCCTGAGCAAAGGCAGACGTCTGTCATTTAGCATATAAAAGACAATATGAAGGAGGCAAAATTGAAAATGCTTGGATTGCCTAAGGATATTTTCTCCAAATGATATTTAAAATATATATTGTAGAATAATTGGCCTATATTATTGGATTTTTTTAAAGTAAAACTGCCAATTCTCTCAGAAGGATATTCTTTCTCATCACTGTCATAAATGTACCATCTATAGAAAAATACATATTGAATGCCTCAGTTGTTAGGGTTTGGGATTATTGAAAGAAAAGTATTATCTTCTGGGGTGATATATAACAGTCGGGAGATTGAGTAGAGAAGTGATCTAAAATCGTAAGTGCAAGGCCAGACCTCAGTGGTCATGTGAACCAGGGGTTTAATACAAAGTTTGCTCTTAACAAATGGAAGCTCATGGAGGTTCTGTAAAGCAAACCCTTGGTTTTTTTAAAAACCAAACATCCTAAGGTATTTTGGGAGATAGTGCTTATAAAATTTGGGAGTTTGTTTGAAATAACCACTGTTTATTTCTCCTTTCTAGCTGGAAACTTCTGGGGTAGAACATTGTCTGCTATCTCTAGTTCCACAGACCCAAGCAGTTATGATGGTTTTGGACCATTTATGCCAGGTTTTGAAGTCATTCCATATAACGACCTTCCTGCTCTTGAGGTATTCACTAGCCACAGTGCTTTAGCTCTTAGTAAATAGGAATTAAATTAGTTTTATGGATGAATTAAAAATAGGTACGTGACTAATGAAAATCTGCCTTAACTTAAGTTAGGCCAAGATTTCAGACTTGTCTCTGTAATGGTCAGTTTCCAAGACGGGAAACCAGGTCCCGCGGTCTAACCCTGACACTGACTGGCCCCTTTTGATTTGTGTCCTGCGTAAGTAACTTGGAGACTTGTTTAATTATTTTACTAGATAAAACTACTCAGTTTTCAGCTAGCTTTTTAAAATTATGAGTGAGGAACTTGTAAAATAAAGATTCACTTAAAATGGCTTTTTAAAAGACCAGTTTTTACTACATTTAACTATAAATATTTTGGTAATTGTCAGTGAGACATGTTATAGTTTGAAGTCAGAGTATAAGTTAGTGTGAATACTTGGTTTATATACTTACTCTTAACAGAAAATATGTACAGTATATAATCTCATATTTCCTAATAGGTTAGGAAGGAAGTTATTAGTATGTATTCATATTTTTTTTGTAGCGTGCTCTTCAGGATCCAAATGTTGCTGCATTCATGGTAGAGCCAATTCAGGGTGAAGCAGGTGTTGTTGTTCCTGATCCAGGCTACCTGATGGGCGTGCGAGAGCTCTGTACCCGGCACCAGGTCGACCCCCCTTGCCACCTGTCTACACCGGTTAGGGGTCCACTGATAGAATGTAATGCCAAGATTACATCAGTTTTCCACTAGAGGGAGACATCATTCCAAGAGCATCAGAACTTTGAGTGCTCTCAGCAGCCTGCGCAGAAGCTGGTTTTTTACTGCCTCGGGAAACTGGCCAGACCCTGGGCCCTGGTGGAGCTTCAGACTCCCTGGCCCTAACCCGGTTCCTTACTCTCTGCTCCAACATTTAGGTGTTCTCTTCCTCTTCCTACCAAGCTAATAAATTACTTAATAAGAAGCAAATATTTAATAAGTGTGGAATATACAAGTGAATTAATTTGTTTGCAGAGAGTAATTAGATCCAAAAGAATCGCACAAAGCCCTCACTTTGCCTAAGTGCCTTTCCATTGTGTAGTACAGTTCAGAGGGGCCTTTGGGGAGAGAGTGACTGACACAGGAGATGATTGGTGTGTGTGCAAGATTTCTGTAGGATGCTACTGAAGTTGTGTGGGTAATTAGAACAGTTTCACAAATCTGAGGGAATGTTAGAATGATGGGTTTGTGTGGGGAAAAGTAAAGATCACTGTTTTCCCTATGGGATCAGAATTGACCATTAATACAGTTATATTGTTTTCCAATAGGTTCTGTTTATTGCTGATGAAATACAGACAGGATTGGCCAGAACTGGTAGATGGCTGGCTGCTGATCATGAAGATGTCAGACCTGATATAGTTCTTCTTGGAAAGGCACTTTCTGGTGGCTTATACCCTGTAAGTTCAATGCTTAGCCTTTCTTTTTGTTCACTACTCTCATAAAATAATATCCTTAAGATATTTTTACATCAGCTCATTGTGACAATAATGCCTTTTCCCACAGTTAGTTTTACTTAGTGTGCTCTGGTGCCACCTGGATTATGTGTAAGAAAAACGCTTCACACTTCTGTAGGGTGACTCACTTAGTTTTAACTGAAGACTTGAGTGTGCCTTAGAATTTGCTGTGGCATTTGTTTTGGATGGAAACATTTTACCCCAAAAGTACTCCCATAGACCCCTACATGCTTTTTTCCATTGTTCAGAAATAACATTCCTAATTGTTTATAACCTCGACCCGTTAAATGTAGAGATTAGAAAAAATTAATGTTTTGTTTTAGTTCTGTTCTTGGGTTGCTGTTCACAGCCCATAATTGGTACTGGGTTAATGGGCTTTGAAGTACAGTGCAGAACATTGTTTTCTAAGCAGCTAAAACATTTCACCCTCAAAGTGGAATGAATTCTAAATTATGTCATTGCAGAAACAGCTTTCCTCTTAGTTACCAAATGCTCTTGTTCTGTGTCACTGAGGTATGCCTGATGTGCTTGTAATGTGTTAGGGGACTTATTACCGATTTACTGTTAGTTATGATAGCTCTTAGATGTTGAAGCTTCATGTCAGATTTAATATCAGCTTCATAAATATTTGTGTTCCTGGTGTGCTAAGTATGGGGATAGTTAGTCTGAGAGAGGACTTGGTTAGCACCCAGTGCTCTGTCTTCCAGGTGTCTGCAGTGCTATGTGATGATGACGTAATGCTGACCATCAAACCAGGGGAGCATGGGTCAACATATGGCGGCAATCCACTAGGCTGCCGAGTGGCCATTGCAGCCCTTGAGGTAAAACTGATACAACCGCGTGGTATCCATTCCTTTAACTAGTGTTGAAGTGACTTGAGTTTGAGCCCATTGGTGTAATGAGAAATGTAATAAGATTGCCAAGTATTTTAGAACATGAAGTATGGACGAAAGATTTAGGGGCAAGGCATTCGCAAAACAGTTTAACTAGTAGACGGGAATCCTCCATGGCTTTCCAAGTCTGTAGTCACCTGGGGCTTTGGGCCCATAGGCTCTGGGTGGCTCTCAGAGAGCAGAGCCCTCACTCTGACTAGCCTGGTCTGTTGGGCCTCCGGCTTAGCACCATGGTTTTTTTTTAAAGTGTAGATTTGAACACTTGCAGATTTGTTCCTTAACTGCCTATCAAAGACATAAAATCATAAATTCTCTAAGGGTGGACTTTTTTAGGAAAAAAAGTAAAAGGAAAAGCTATTGCAGTTTAAATATTAAAGTATGTTTAGTCTATTGATTTATTAAACTACAAAGTCACTTAAATTGTAATCCTTATTTTGATCAGATTGATGATGGATCTGTGGCTGAAGCAAGGTTCTGTCTGATGAAGTCTGTGTTTGATTAGGCATTAGATTGCCATAGGTCTTGAGACACAGAAGTCTTTATCTGATTGTGTTCTTCCTTTGCTTAGAGTCCATATTCCCTTCCAAAGAACAACATAAAAGAAGGCAGTCTTAACATTTGTGTAATTTCTCTTTAAATACAGGTTTTGGAAGAAGAAAACCTTGCTGAAAATGCAGACAAAATGGGTACTGTCTTGAGAAATGAACTCATGAAGTTACCTTCTGATATCGTAACTGCTGTAAGAGGAAAAGGATTATTAAATGCTATTGTTATTAGAGAAACCAAAGGTACGGAGATGTCATTTTTACCAGGAGAGCTAGATCATGTTTGGTATTTTATCTGGTGGTTGGGTTCCTCTCTTTGAAATTGTTGATCTCCTATTGATCAAATCTTTAGCAAAGTGTCATCTAATTTATATTAATGGACATAAAAACAGCTCTTTTCCACACAAAGACACTTTTATTTGACCTATTTTTGTTCTTTTAAGTCATTTGTGATTTTGTGTAGGTTAGGTGTGCGGTGCTTGGAGATCTGTCTGGCTTGCGTAGGCCTGCACAGAGCACTTCCCTTGAGTCTCCTTCACTGTCCTTTTCTCCCTCACTTTCACACCTTGCATGTCAGGGGGGGTAGTGGGCGCAGTGGTAATAGGGACGTGAGGGGCGAAGACCACGATGGAGGAGGATAAAAATAACCCCAGGGCCACTTAACTGACTGCTTGGTGTTTAGTACTCATTTGTAATGCCTAGGGTTCCTTGCTGGATTTTCTTGTGATAACTTCCTTTTAAAGCAGTAATCCAGGTGGCTATACTTTAGAATCATCCTGGGGAGCTCTTTAAAAAATTAACCCAAGCCTCGCCTTGCCCAGGAGATTCTGATTGGATGGGCCTGGTGGGGCCCAGGCATTGGCCCTTTGGTGATTCTGATGTGCAGGCGGGGTTGAGAATCATGCTGTGAAGTAATGAGAGTCTAGTTCTACAAGCCCAGGAAGCAAACCCATTTTAGGGGTGTCTCATGTTCACGGGGATTTGCATGTTGCTCGTTCTGTGCTCGTTTATCTGTATCATACCCAAATGCTTTTTGCATCGGTTCCTCATGTAATTAATACAGCAGCCTCAGTATGTAATTTATTTGCTTGGTCCTTTTCATTTTTGAAACCTCGTGTCTGATGACACCATTCGTTCCTAGCTGTGCACTTGCTGAAAAGTAACTTCATCTTTGAGTAAGAACAAAGCAAGCTTGCAACTCCAAGCTGCCTCTCCTGTGGAGGGGCTGGGAGTGCTGTTGGTCAGGCTGCCGTTGCCCATGCGTGCTGCAGGGGGAGGTTTTAGCATACATGTTTGGACATTTTCTTTTCTTTTTTTTTTTAGATTATGATGCTTGGAAGGTGTGCCTGCGACTTCGAGATAACGGACTTCTGGCCAAGCCAACCCATGGTGACATCATCAGGTTTGCCCCCCCTCTTGTGATCAAGGAGGATGAGATTCAGGAGTCCGTGGAAATTATTAACAGGACCATCCTGTCTTTCTGAGGGCGGTGACTGTTTTCAGTGGCCCTTGGGAGCTGGCTGGAGATGGCAGTTCGTTGATGTCCTATAAACCCTCTGTGTTTGTGCTTCACATGAGCACACTTCACTCCCCTGTGTCTTCAAGGACATTTTTAAAACAAAAGATTTTTTTTTTCAGTGCATACATAACAGAATGGCATTTATAAACATGAGTTTTGTCGTGTGATAGAACTGTAGGAGAATGTAATGGCATCTATACTCGATTGTTCGTGCTCACGTGCTTTCTCAGGTGAAAGGGACCTCTGTATATAGTCAGCCTTTCACTCAAGCCCTTCAGGATAATTTATACATGTTCTATAATATCCTTGCTGGTATAAATGTTTTGCATTTGAAAGTGATATGGGTTATTACATATATGACTTGCTTAACCTAGTAAACTTGAACCATAATCATTGAATTTTAGGAAGGATTCATGGTTAAGCTTATATAAAATACTAGACTTAAGTAAAACTTCATAGTCCCAGCATCAGGATGTATTACGATTTTGAATTAAAAATTAATGTTTAACATTCCCAAATTATGTTTTAAGTGTTTGATATAATTTGTAAAAAAAAAAAGTTTATTTTGTTTTTCTTTAAATGTAAAATAAAGCTTATATTTAAAATTATTTTATTGTCAGTGTGCTATTACTGCAATATTTTTTTTTAATTAAAGCATTGTTGATATACAATCTTATGTTGGTTTCAAATATAAAACACAGTGGTTCAACAGTTATGCATATTAAATCCTCACTCCCCCTAGTGTGGTTACTAACTCTTAATGTAGTAAGATGTCACAGAATCATTGACTGTATTCTCCATGCTGTACTACTGTCCCTGTCACTAACTTATATTGTGATTGCAAATTATTATTCCCCTCTATCCCCGTCAACCACCCCTTACCCCTGCCCAGCCAGCCCCCTCAGTAACCACTAGTTCCTTCTTGGTGTCTGCGAGTCTACTGCTATTTTGTTCTTCTGTTTTGCTTTGTTTTTATACTCCACAAATAAGGGAAATCATATGGTACTTGTCTTTCTCCACCTGGCTTATTTCACTGAGCATAATACCGTCTATCTATATACATCCATGTTGTTGGAAATGGGAGGATTTAATTTTTTATGGCTGAATAATATTCCATTGTGTATATGTACCACATCTTCTTTATCCATTCATCTACTGATGGACACTTAGGTTGCTTCCATTTCTTGGCTATTGTAAATAGTGCTGCGATAAACATAGGGGTGCATCTGTCTTTTTGAATCTGGGTTCCTGTATTCTTAGGGTAAATTCCTAGGAGTGGAATTACTGGGTCAAATGGTGTTCTATTTTTAGTTTTTTGGGGAACCCCCATATTGCTTTCCACGACAGTTACTGCAGTATTATTGATTTACCTTGCTTTACTTTCATGTGCTTTCCAAGAGCTTTCCAGCCTCTTTGGTAATCTCTAGAAAAATAGAAAGTATAAAAAGGAAGTTTCATAATACTCCCTTCTCCCTGTTCAAAATAATTGCCTTTTCCCCATGTGTATACTGGTATTTACCATTTTTATTAAAATATCCTTATTATTCATAGTATTGTGCAACTTTTTTTTTGCCTGAACAGGGTATTTTGGAGGCTTTTCTGTATCAGTAATTAAATGTTTCTCATTCTCGAATGACTGTCATATTTCATATGTGGATGTTTTAAAATATATCAGGGAACATTTGGGTTTCATGCTTTAAACAAAGCTTGTTGTGACTACGTTTATATTTGTACAGCCGTGTGTTTGTGGAGTAGGTTCCTAGAGGTGGACTGGTAGGTCAAAGAGAATGACCTTTTGAATTTAACAGTATCACCTTGCCTCCTGCCTCCCCCTAGTCAGTTGTACTGAGTTACCTCTTTTCAGTATGGGAGTTAGCAAAAATGTGTGGGCAGTTACAGGAGAGAGCTCATTCCTTCATGGTGCTGCCTGTTGGTCTGGGTGGGGCTTCTGACTTAAAAGTTTGCAAGAGCTGGACAGGTCTGTCTTTATAAGAAACGGCAAACTGGAGTTAGTCCCTCCACCTGGTTTGGACTGTAGGACTCCGATATGCCTCATGCTCGTCCCAGTGTCTCAGCCTAAACACAGAACCTTCCGGAGCCCCCAGATTGGAACTCCCAGATGGCCTTGTAGCCGTTCCTTCCAATCACCAGGGCTGCTCCCCAGGTGATTCCGCTGTGCAGCCAAGGCTGAGAACGATCTTAGGAATCCTACTAAAATGAAAATTCTGATTTGGGATATGTGTGGGGAAGCACCTGACAGCCTGTGCCTTCAGGCAGGTGATCATTATCTGGAGTCATTTAATTTGCATTCAGCAGTTCTCCATCAGAGAAGCTCAGAAAGCTAGGTGAATTTAATAAATCAATAAACCTCGTGCCAAATTCTTCCAAGGCCTTAATAGTTTGAGAAAGGATCGGGTAGGAAGGTATGGGCCCGGGTTTGAGTGCTTCACTACAGCCTATGGATGGGGCATCTGGTGCGTGGAGCCCAGGGAGTGGGGAGGAAGGAAGGAGGCAGGAAGGAGGGGAGGCTTAGCTTTGGGCCTGGTGGGGAATGTCAGAGCTGTTGCCTGGCCTCAGAGCCTCACTTCTCTCACCTGAGGAAGTGGGATAAAGACCTGCCTTTCCTGGGAGGCCTGAGGACTAAAAGCCATGGCACAGTGAGTGAATTGCTAATCTAGTGGTGCAGATGGCTGCCTAGGGCCCAAGATCATGGTCAGGAGCTCCGGACACCCACATTAGGAGTGTGGGGGCATCTCTAGACAGGTGATAGCCAGAGGAGGAGAAATGGGGGTAGGGCTGCTGGGGCGGGCTGTGCCCTGAAGGGGAGGAGTGGCCTCTAAAGGTCACACACAAACCCTGTATTAGTTTGCTGGGGCTGCCATAACCAAGTATCATAGACTGGGTGTCTTAAATGACTGAAATTTGTTTCACAATTCTAGAGGTGAGAAGTCTTGAGACCAAAGTGTCTGCAGGGCTGGTTTCTTCTGAAGCCTCTCCCATGGTCCTCTGTGTCCTAATCTCCTCTTACAGAGACACCAGTCATACCGGATTAGGGCCCATCCTGATAACCTTATTTTAATGACCTCTTTAAAGCCTGATCTCCAAATAGTGATATTCTGAAGTACTGGAAGTTATCCAGGTATGAATTTGGCAGGGGGGGCGGGGAGGGGAGACACACTTCAACCAAAGAAACCCCAAGGATGACTTGTTCTCTGGGTTTTGACTTAGGACACCCCATATAAACTGATCACTGCACACATAAGAAAACAGGCTGGGACAAGATGTCTGATTTACCAAGGGTAATACTAGAGGCAAAATTACAGTGCATTTCAGGCACTAGGGACTTAGAGTCCCCAGCATCCTCCCTGCACACACATGGGGACACACCACATAGGGATCACTTGTGGGGTGAGATCTGGGCTTCTCAACTGGCTGCATATTAGTGTGACCCGGTGTGCTTAAGGATTCAATGTCTGTATCCAGACTCTGTCTCAAATAAATCCCATCGGAATCTCTGGGGGTAGGGCCTTGGCATCTGTATATTAAATGCTCCCCAGAGGGTTCCAGTGGGCAGCCTTTGCAGAGCGAGTATTGAATGTGGTTGCATGAGTGGAGATTGAGTCCACTTAGGGTCCACTGGTGAAGGAGACAGACATGGTCCCTCACCTCATGGGGATTTTTGGTCTGGGCATTTATTTGAAAAGTACTTAAGGAGTACCACTTGGCTAGTCCCAGAGAAGAGGCAGTGGTTCAAACAAATAACCATTTACTAGACAACATGTGCCAGGCGCTATTCCAAATATGTTGTTTCACCACAGGTATGATGATCCTCACTTTACAGATGAGGAACCCAAGGCTCAGAGAGGACAGACTTGCCTTATGTCATTAAAATAGTGATGGGGCCCTGGGTGGCCAGGCTTCTGGGGGAGGCAGGAGGTGGTCCCAGGGGCTGGGAACCTGGGGGACAGCCCCTCCCTTTGTCTCATGAGCTGGGCTGAGAGGCTGTGGGGGTATGTAAGGGCATTTCAGTTTGTTTCTAATGTGGGAGGTGGATTCTTAAAAATGCCAGGAGGAGCCATCCAAATAAAATATACACAAAAGTTGCTTAGTCCATTTAGGAAAAACTCTTAAAATATATTTCAGGACTTACTCTGCTGCTCCATGCATTTATAATGGATCAAAGGAGTTTTATAGCTCCCCAGATTTAATTTTGATTATTTTGCAAATGAGATTTCCCCCCCTATGCATTGGTCAGTCCTTCAAATCGTTAATGAAATATCTAAGTTAATATGGCTTTTATAACTTGCATCATGATTCTTTTTTTTTTTTTTTAAGGAGAGCAAGGTACAGGCTTTTATTTAGAAATAAAGTCAGAGGAAAGAGCTCCCAGCTCACGTCAGGAAGGGACAAGAGAGCCCAGGGTGGTGTGGTGTCTAGGGGACTTATAGGCAGTTGAGGATTTTTTTGGAAATTGAGGGCTTAGGGTGTGGA
>JAQQAC010022981.1:7462574-7543659 GCA_029783875.1 Phataginus tricuspis
GGACCACTGTCACCTAGTCCGGTCTGCCCTCGGAGTCCACAGATTAGGATAGGAAAGCAGGAAATCGGCTCGGCCACTCCCGACAGTCCCGTCCGTCCGGAGGCGGGGATCAAGGAGCGGCAGACACCCGGAAACCTTTCACCCGAGACTTGAAGGCTGGTAGCCGATGCTAATCATCTTTTAAGTGGCTAACAGGTGCCCAGACACATTTTATGAGATAAAAAGTACAGCATTTAGTCAGGAATAAGAGCGAAGCATGGATCTCCTCCCTTGCGGAGGTGAGCATCGGGCTCCATGAAATTGATGAAGTTAGAGGCACACACACAGCGTGTAAAGGAGGTAACGAGCATCCCGCCCAGAGGCCAGGCCGGCCCGAAAAAGCAGGCTGATGTCAGAGAGACAGAAAGAGAGACACTCCTCACAGATACCCAGTCGGGCTGTCGGGGTCTGAGTCCAGATGCGCGGACCTTTGAGAAGCCGCTGAAGTGCAGCCTCAGCCTGGACTCTCGCAGTTGCCCACGGCTCTCCTCTGTCCCTTGCATCCGAGGGGATGCCTCCGCAAGGGAATCCTGGCCTCCACTCAGGTGACATTCCCGGCTCCCAAGGGAGACGGGGGATCCACTGAGGGAGACGCAGGGGCACCTGTCGCTTGAGACTTTGAGATCGGCAGCCGGGCTAGTCCCATTTAAGTGGCTGACAAGCGCCCGATTTGTGTGCCATAGACGGCTTCCTTCTATAAGGACAGCGGAAGAAAAGGCAGGCTTGAGTGCCCGATACTCACCTCCGAAGGTATCCCGGATGGGCCCCCAAAGATGACGCCGGGGTTCTTGTTCACGAAGCTGAAGAATGAGCTTCACAAACACCCAAGGTAGGAGAGCAAGGTACAGGCTTTTATTTAGAGATAAAGTGAAAGGACAGAGCTCCCAGCTCACGCCAGGAGGGGACAAGAGAGCCCCTGCACCACAATTCTTAAGCCCAAGGCAGATGGTAGCTAATGATAAGAGTGTAGGGCAGAACAAGGCTCAAGGCAGCTTGTTCAGTAGGCCTCTTTATGGCTCTAGATCCTGTATAAATCCACTGGGGAGGACCTGGGTACTTTCTGATCTTGGAGGGCTTCCCCTAGGCCAGTGGGGTAGACTTCTCTCAAAGATGAAAGTGGAGGGTGCTAGTAAGATCCACCAGCCCCCATCTCTTCTACCTTCGTTTTGATCCCAAAAGCACTTTGACTTAGTGGCTCCTAAGTGCCATGCTATGTGCTTTTTAATGACCTGTCAGTAATTACCACTGGGAGTAATTAAAAAATATGCAAACAGCCCATAAAGCTGCAAGCCACCGGGGTGACCTGTTTGCTGGAACATGGGTGAGGGTCTGCATCTGCCCAAGGAATTCTAGAACTATGGAGGGTGTACTGCCAATCATTTCATGTTAGAACACAGACCAGGGAGACTGAGAGAGGGGGAAGGACTTGCCTATTGGCACACAGCAAGTGTGGCGGAGCTGGGATGGGACATGGTGACAGCCTCCTGGTTCCTCTAACTGATGGGAGTTGTGCATAAAGTGAAGGTTCCTGTGACCAGGATTCTCATCTGGCCCTGGTTGGCTTGCTCACTACACACGTGCAGGCAATACATTGTTATTGACTCTGTATATAAAGAGCTCCGCCCAGTGCTCTGGGCGACATGGTGGCACAGCTGCAAGGCTGCAGGAGAGCAGAGAGTGGAGTGGTGGCAGTGCCGAGGATGGAGACTGAGATGTCTGTGGGGGCAGAGAGGCCCAGAAGCAGAGACCGGCTTGCTGCAAGCAGACTTGCTGTGAGTGAACGGGATTCTAGTGATTGACCTGTCACCGTGGGAATAAAGCTGGGTATAAATACTTTCACCCAAGAACGTTCCATTGTCAGTTTCCAGTCTCACTGAATCCAAAGTGAACTTGCCCAAGGCTGAAACCCATTGGCAAGACAATTGGCAAGGCAGGATTCAGTTGACCAAGGAAAAGAACAGGCTGCCTCATGGGAGAAGTGCTTCAGTGGGCTGCCCCTATGGATGGGGAGACTGGGGAACAGTGGACAGGCGGTCTGACGTGGCTTGCCTCCCAGAGCACTAGGCCCCACCCCAAGACTGCAAGGGGTGGAGGCAACACCTGAGGCAGTAGAGTTGGCCCTCAGTAAAATAGAGAATTCCTTAAACAGAGTGCCCATGAGGCCGCAGGAATGGTGGGGAGTTTTCTTCTCACCATACTGAGAAAGGCCATAAGGGAGAAACGTTCTCCTGCAGGAAGCATGAGAAGAGGCAGCAACGAGAACGTGAGCTGTGTGGTGCCATTGAGGAGACAAAACATTTGTTGGTGACTGAAATGGTGTCACTAGGAGGTGCTGCAGAAATGGTAAAGGATGTCGTGGTAGCCTGAGAAGATGCACGAGAAGGGGCAGTGGCCCAAGAAGCATCACGAGAGCGCAGGCTGCCAGGTGCCCTGGGGCAGGTGGAGGATGTCATGGAGCCCTCAGCCCCGGGGTCCTACCCCCAGAGGCTGCCGGGCACTGTGGGGCAGGTGGAGGATGTAGCGGAGCCGTCAGCCCCAGAAATGGAGGAGCAAAGATTTGACGAACAGGTGGGGGTGGAGGCCCTGCCGGTACCAGAGGCATCAGCCACTCTTCGGTTGACACCCCACCGGGTTGGAAGCTGGTGGAAAGCCCAAAGGAAAATAAAGACTTGGCAACCACGGGTTCCTCCAGGAGGGGAGCAACCCCTTCCCCGGGTCGTGGAGCACGCTATGCTCTGCTCCCATACTCAGGCTCAAGCAATCAAAGTACAAAAGGAAATACGGTCTGCTACTTGAAGGAAGAATTTAAAGGCCCTGTGAAGGTCACAAGGACCCAGATGTGGGTTGATTTGATAAAGACAGGAGCAGACAGAAAGAAATTGGATGGAAAGTCAGATAGAATTTTACTGGAGCTGTAGCAACAACTGAAACTGGAGCAGCGGGTCCCGCCGCTGAGGATGAAGAAGCAGGAGCCAGAGACAAAGCAACAATTTAAAGAGAGCAGCAAGCCAGCAAGCCCAGCCCCCGTGTGTCTGCAAGACTTTCTGCTGGAGAGGCTGGAGAAGGTGGGTATTGTAAGGCCCCCCCATGGTCCTTTTGGTTAATTCATTTGAGTAGAACTGGTTTGAATCCAGCCAGGGTGACCACGTGGTGGCAATGGATCTTCTCAGGCTTGAGGATTATTATAATTTGTTGTAAATTTTATTTGTGTATTGTAGCCTCTGTTGTTGTTATGGAACTTGGTTACGATGTTCCACCTTCCTCACACAGGGACCATTGCAGGCACATAGACTGAGAGGCGAGAATTTTGGAGGGGTGGAGTGTGGATAAAGTGCAGGTCCCTGTGGCCAGGATTCTCACCTGGCCCTGGCTGGCTGGCTCACTACACATGTGTGGGCAATTCGTTGTTATTGACTCTATAAAGAGCTCCACCCATTGCTCTGGGTGACACATGGCACGGCTGTACAGCTGCTGCAGGGCATGAGGCTGCAGGAGAGCAGAGACAAGACTGGAATGGTGGCAGCGCCGAGGACACACTGACACAGCTGTAGGGGTAGAGAGCTAAGAGGCAGGGACCGGCTTGCTGCATGCAGACTTGCTCTGAGTGGACGGGATTCTAGTGATTGACCTGCCACCATGGGAATAAAGTTGGGTGTAAACCCTTTCACCCCAAGAATGTTCCATTGTTATTTTCCCATGTCATTGAATCCATAGTGAGCTTGTCCAGGGCTGAAACCCGTAGGCAAGACGGGTGGAGTGGCAGCTAGCGGTGCTGTTGGAGCTTCAGTTTTGCTCTTCCTTCTGGGGCCGGAGGCCAGTCACTGCCTGTCTGACCTTGATGAAAGGAGGGGTTGATGAAGCTCCCATTTCTTAAAGCCTGTCCTGGATAAGTTGACCTCTGGAGCTGGGGCTGGAGCCTGTGCCCCCACTCAGTGAGCACCCGGTTCAGTGGTCTAGGTGGTTTCTCAGCATCCCTTGTGAGCCCATAGAGGAGCCAGGGTCTGAGACCCCAGGCAGAAGGTTCAAATAGAGGCAGCCAGAAAACAGCCACTGTATTTTTTGAGGTTCCCATGCTCCGTCTTGTGATCCTGTCATGATTTAGTTTCCTCCAAAGTCAGTTCCTTGGAGATGGGAGGTCCTATTTCTGCAAAAAAGGGGCTTCAGGCTCTGGATAGAGGCCAGGGCTTGGCTGATTGCCGTCTCATCTCCAATATCCAGCACCCTGCGTGCAAGTCAACAAAGCCAGTTTGGATTTAGCTAGAGCCACTAGCAGGCGAAGGGCCCAGGAAAACTCGGAACGGCAGGGGGCGCTGTCCACAAAGCTTTGCTCCCGGGGCACGCTCCCAGAGCCCAGGGGGCTCCTGCACTGAGGGTCAGGGTCCTGCTGGGGTGGGCAGGGTGGGACCTGCGCCGGGAGAGGGAGGAGCGGAGGCGGGGCGGGGCTTACACTAGGGAGGGCCCGCGGTCCCATGGTTCCCGGGGTGCAGAGCCGGGTGGTGCTGGAGGTCCAGTGGAAGCCATGGCCGGTCCAAGCCTCGTGACCATACGCGGAATGCAGTCTACTTTTGCAAAAGCTGTTTTATTATTATTAAATGTTCTCTTTGAAATTCGAAAATGTAGGAAGAAATCTCCCACGGCAGTAGAGATGGGTGCTGTTGACGTGGGGGCCCGGGTCCTGGCTCCGGGGCTAGGCTTGCTGGCTTGCTGGTCTTTTTACATTGCATGCTCTTTCTCAGAGCCCTGGCGCCTTGCGCTGCACCTCTCTGGACCCGCTTTGTTCACTGTGCAGAGGTGAGGGCTCCCGAGAGCTGTGCAAACACCCACTGCACAGGGATGGTGATTTTTAAAGGACCCTGTGGGCAACTTGACAAATTGCGGTCTCCTGTGTTTCCACCGGACGGGGTCAGGGGGCGCTCTGACCCTGTGTGAAGGGCCTCCCAGGACTCCTTGCAAGCCCCTTAGACCGACTGTGGTGGGAAGGATTTGCAGCCTGAGGTTTCTGGGGAGGGCTTTTGGCTTCTCCGAGCCTTTTGCCACTGTACAGTGGGGTTGCTAATACCTGCCCTGGTGCTTGGGGGTCGGAGGGGTGGGAGGATGTGGGGCCTGGTGTTCGCCTGGCTGTGGCAGGCTGAAGACCCCGACTTGAGGTCACTGAGACAGTGACAGCCTTGCACCAGTGAGGTGTGACAGGCCTTGAGTGTGTGGGTGCCGGGGGCAAGGCCGGTGTCTGTTTTCCTGTATGGGAGGGGTGAGCAGAGGAGGGGTGAGCAGAGGAGGGGTGATACTTCTTCCCCTCCAGTTGGGAGCCAGGTGCTTCCCCCACCCAAAAGAAAAAGTTTGCTTGTGAGTCCTTGGAGGTTAGTCACCAGCTCTGTGGCCTTGGATGAGTCCTGAAACCTCTGTAGTGTCAGTTTTCTCATCTAGAAAATGGGAGCAGGGTGCTTGGGGGCAGGGCAGTGCTGTCCTCGGTCCCACCTGTGCCCCCTTGCCCCCGACCTGCTCCTCTGGGAAGTCTCAAACTCCAGAAGGCCCTGGGATCACCTGAGACTTGAGAAATTCACAGGTGCCCCAGGTTCTGCTTGGACAGGTGGGTTCTGTAGGTCTGTGTGGCACCGGGAATCACCCTAGGAACAGCTCTTCTGGGGTCTAGTTGTGGACCCCACCAGCCCTTGAACTACCCCAGGGTAGTGGGGTGGGAGGAAGTTAACCACCCATCAACCTACAAGGCTAGGTCAGGAGTGAGAGATTTCAGCTGGTACTTTGGGCTAGACACTGAGTTGATGCTTCACTTAGGAAGGTTCATGGCTCCTGAGAAGTGAGGACACCCTGGGCTTGGATGGCCCCAGGTCCAGGTCCTAATCTTGGGCTCATATGCTCAAAGGCTGGATTCTAATCTTGGGTTCCCTTGATTAAAGTCTGGGTTCTGATCCTGGGTTTTCTTGCCCAGTGCCTGCCTCTCTCCCCATGGGTCTCAACTTGATTGAATAGTGATAATGATCCTATTCTTCCTTTCTGATTGAGGGGCAGTTCACGCTTTATAAAGCGTGCAAAGTTGGTAGTTCACAGACCCAGTCACAGAGCTTAGACAGGTCTTCTGTATTGTGGAGTTAACTGCAACTCCAGACCCCACGCTCCAAACAACCTTGACCCCCTGTCTTGCCTGAAGGTTTCAGTCCTGGGCAAGTTCACTATGGATTTGGTGAGACTGAGAAATAACAGCAGAATGTTCTTGGGCTAAAGGGTTTATAACCGGCTTTATTCTCCCCGTAGGTCGAGCACTAGAATCACATCTGCATCCGACAGTCTGCAGGTTCGTAATCCACCTGTCTTTGCCTGCACCCAGAGCACTGGGCAGAGCTCTTTACATAGTGACTCAGTCAATAATAGCTTATTGCTGTGGGTGTGGAAGCAGCAGCCTAGCAGCAGGCCAATTACATCATTAAGTAGTTTAGGGTCAGGTGACGATCCTGGCCATAGGAACTTCCATTTTCCCAACACCCCACGTTCTCTAATCTAAGGGGTGTTGGGGCTGGGTCCAGACTGTTCTAGAGGCCGGGGGTGGGGGGAGGCAGCCTCCACCCTGGGCTCCTGCACCCTCACCTGTTCCTGCCGCATGGGGCCTAGCACCAGCCCCAGGGAGAGTTGTGCCGCCCTCCCTACCAGGGCGTTGTCCTCTCTGGAGAGGGTCTGCCAGTTTGCCCTTTAGTGGCCTTGCTCCGCTATCTGGAGGAATGTCTGCCTCAGTGTAGCCTTCTTTGGGCTGCTTTACACTGGGCAAGAAAACCCAGGATTAGAACCCAGCCCAAGGTGGGGGTGTGTCCCTAGGTGTGGGGTCACTGGGCTTCAGGAGTGACCTGGCCCCATTTACTGGAACTTGGTCTCCCCTCTTGCCTGGCCCAGGCTGTTTGTGCTTCTCAGCCCCAGAGCATGTTTGTTTGGGTCAACACGCCCCCTGCAAACAGCCAGCCCAAGGCCAGTCTGTGGCAGCCAGACCAGGCCCCACCTGTGGCCAGCCACTTTTCCAGAGGAAAACATGGCCCCACAGGAGCCCGCACAAGGCCCTGATGGCAGCTCTGATGGTAGGAGCCAGGAGGCAAAGTCCAAATGCACGGACAGCAAACAGTTGAGGACCCAGTTTGGCCTGATTGGCATGCGGCTGGCTACAAAGGGGCGCTGTCAGGGGGGCCCTTGGAGCAGAAGGAACCGTTCAGCTCTCCTGCAACAAAACTGCCTGCTAGTTAGGTGAGGAGGACCCTGGCAGAGGATGGGCTACAGGAAAGGGTGGGATGGGTGGGAGGAGCCTGCTGGATCTGACCAGCTAGAACCACCAGTCCAAACCTGGTCCTGCAGACCAGCTGCTCCAGAACCATGCAGAGAGTTTGTTAAAATATGGCGACGCGTCAACTCTGTCCCAGGCCTGCCTGATGAGACAACAGAACCCAGCACAGGATGAGGGTGTGGGGTGGGTGGGGAGGCTGAGCCTATCCCTGCCTGGTGCTCTGTGGAGTTCAGGCCTTCAGCGCTGCTGCCTCCCAGCATCCTGCTCTTTGTGAACGGAGCTGCCAGCTCTGGGGTGGCTGGGGGGCCTCAGGCAGTCTTGTTCCTCTACCCAGGACACTGTGCAGATGCCGCCCAGTTCACTGCTTGCCCCGTGAGGCACCAGAGCTTCATCTCACCTCACAGCAGGTGGTGCCACTATTATTCCCATTCTGTGCTGGGAAGACAGGCCCCACAAGGGTAACTGACTTGCCCAAGGTCACACCATGCTGGGGGTGGGCCTGGGCCTGTCCCCATGATTCTGCCTTCTGGGGTGGATGGGGTCTGGACACTGATATTGTGAAAAGCCCCCCATGGATTTGATTGTGCAGCCTTGTGGGAACCTCCGTCCACATGACTCTTGCTACCACTCCATGTGGCCTCACTGCACGTGGGTCTCAATTCAGGGCCACCCAGAGTTCTGGGTGGGGAGGTACGGGGGAGCCCCTAAAAGTGCTATGGCTGGTATGAAGACATGGCCCAGGGAAAGTCCTGGACTTCCTGGGAAAGGGACCCACTTCTGTGCCGGGACACCCAGTATGCAGCATTGGCCATTTGGGAGAGATGGCAGCTGAGAGTCATTTCCAGACCCGTCTGGAAATGCTGCTATTCCTGGAACAGCACCAGCTTGTTTGCTTAAAAATGGTCTCAGTGAATCTTGATGGGCATCTGGTGGGCTCATTTGAGGTCACCTGAAATTGTGCCCAGCCTGTGTGCCAAGGCAGTGAGCACTCGTTCAGGGCTTGTTTGGAATTCACCAAATGGATCCCAAGGGTGGGACCAAGTGGGGCAGCTGGCTGCCTGCTGCTGGAGTCGGGGCTGGGCCCTGAGCAGGGCCTGGTCTTCCCACCAGAGGCAGAGAGAGGGTGAGTGGGATTGAGTAGGGCTGAAGGGTCCTGAACAAGGGGGCTCCTGGGTGGCTCCCTGGAACATACTCAGGGGTCTGAGCCCTGTGTGTCGGTGGCCAGGTGCTAGCAGTGATGGGCTGACCACAGGCCCAGGCCTGGGGCTCCCTGGCCTGATGGCTGAGGGAGCGCTGGGGCGGCACCAGGTCGCCAGTGCTTCCTGACTGTACATCGAAACCCCCGCCTCCCCCTGTGGTGTTGCTGTGAATCAGCCAGGGAGGCTTGGGGACATCCCTGCAGCAGACCTCTCATCCTCCTGGGAAGACCCACGCCCAGAAGCCGCATGCCCAGTGAATTCTTGTGTGAATTATTCTGAGATCCAAGCGAGGGGCGTCTGTGGCTCCCACTGTTCTCTCTCAAGGACTCAGAAGAATGCACTTGGACAGGTAAGTAATGGAAGAGCTTTGCTTAGCGAGCAGATTGCTCTTAAAGCAATTCACAGTTTGGATTGAAAAGTGCGTTGCAGTTTCTTAGGCCATCCCTTGAAGCCTCGGAAGTTTTTCATTGCAGCTCAAAGCAGGAGAGGGAACTTGGCTGGGAAGCTGTGAGGCTGGTGGATCGGGGAGCCCAGGAAGGCCCCTTGTCTGAGTCCCCAGGGAAACTGACATCTGCGTGGGTTCCCTGCCTGGGCTCTGGGTTTGAATGAAGGATCTGTGGGTGGATGGCAGTGAAGATGAGAGAATCTGGAAATAAATGTGTCTCACCCCTGTAGGATCTTACTCTTAAAACTAGAGACAGATTTCAGAGCTAGAAGGCTGTAAAGAGCTCCCGGCAGCTGAAACTCATTCAAGGACACAAAGCAGGTTAGCAGCAGGGGCTAAACTTGAACCCAGGGCTCTTTCTGGAGTTAGAAACCAGAGGGAAGGGGCCCAATGTGTGTCTGCTTTCTTGTAGACCCAAACCCTTTTGGGTTAATGATATATTCACTCAACGTGATGGAATAGGAAAGAAATTGTATTAATTTGCTATTGCTGTGTGACAAATTGCCACAAACTTGGCAGATGAGCGTACATACCTTCATTATCTCCTACTATCTGTGGGCTGACACTCTGGGTGTGTCTTAGCTGGGTCCTCTGCTCAGGGTGTCCTGGGCAGCAGGGTAGGTGCTGGCTGGGCTGGGCTCCTTTCAAGAGCATGGGGCCTCTTCCCCAGCTCACGGGGCTGTTGGTGGAATTCAACTCCTTCTGGTGGAAGGACTGAGGTCCTTGCTTTTTTGCTGGCTGTCAGCTGAGGTTGTTTTCAGCTCCTGAAGGCCTGCGGTACCTCACTCACGATGCTGTCCCTTGACACAGGCCGGTGGTTCCCTTCTTCAAGGCCAGCGGAGAGTCTTGCTCCAGTCTTGCTTCGGCGAAGTCTCCTATGATGTAACGTGCCGAGTGAATCGCTGAGCGACTAGCCCATGCCTTTTCCATATTCTGTTGGCTAGAAGTAAGCCACACTCCCATCTGTACTGGGGAGGGGAGTGGATAAGGAGGCAGCTCAGCGAGCCCTCCGTAGAATGGGGACTGCACGAAGTGGACACGTGACGGCGCAAGCAGAGTGTGGATTCTTCAAGGTGCATTGACCCCAGGCACACAGCCTCCCCGACCTGGCCCCAGTTTAGACTGTGTGAAGGATAAGACTAACCCTCGGCTTAGGTCTGCCTTATCCGGCTAATGGGGGTGCCTGTGGGCAGCGGCTTGGCTGAGATGTGAACCTGGACTTTGATCTTGCTGCTGCGGGAGGTTGGGAATAATGACGAGGCCGATCTCTGCTCTGTCGGCTGCTCCTCTTGGAAGAACAGGCAGGGCTCTGTGTTCTGACCCCTGGGACCAGGTGGTACTGGTTTCTTTCTTTTTAAAAAAATCTATTTTGTATTTATTATCTAATGACCGTCTACATCTTTATTAGTCTAAAGCCTTTCTAAAATTGATATTTTTATACCCTAAAGTAATATTTATGATACAAAGATATATTAACAATGGAGAACTGCAAAAACTGGCAATGCGAAGACTTGTGATCTTCTTACCTATAAGCACAGATCCTGACATAATCCAAACTAAATATTTTATTTAACTAGTAGCACTTTTCGAAAAGACAAATGTTTATGATTTGTTCCCATTGTATTTCTACTTTCCTGCAGCTCTATGTTTTGCCCTCTAAAGGATAGGGTTGTCTCCTTATTTATATTGAAGTTGTTTATTATTTTTTTTATTAAGGTATCATTGCTATACAATCTTATGAAGGTTTCACATGAGCAATATTGGGGTTTCAACATTCACCCATATTATCAAGTCCCCCCCCCACTGTAGTCACTGTCCATCAGTGTAGTGAGATGCTATAGAGTCACTACTTGTCTTCTCTGTGCTATACTGCCTTCCCCATACCCGCCCTACATTATGTGTGTTAATCATAATGCCCCTCAATCCCCTTCTCCCTCCCTCCCTCCCCACCTGCCCTCCCCCACCCTTCCCCTTTGGTAACCACTAGTCCCTTCTTGGAGTCTCTGAGTCTGCTGCTGTTTTGTTCCTTCAGTTTTGCTTCTTTGTTACACTCCACAAATGAGGAAAGTCATTTGGTGTTTGTCTTTCTCTGCCTGGCTTATTTTACTGAGCATAATACCCTCTAGCTCCATCCATGTTGTTGCAAATGGTAGGATTTGTTTTCTTTTTATGGCCGAATAATATTCCACTGTGTATATGTACCACATCTTCTTTATTCATTCATCTACTGATGGACACTTAGGTTGCTTCCATATCTTGGCTATTGTAAATAGTGCTGCGATAAACATAGGGATGCATATATCTTTTTGAATCAGGGATCTTGTTTTGTTTTCTTCAGGTAAATTCCTAGGAGTGGAATTCCTGGGTCAAATGGTATTTCTATTTTCTGTTTTTTGAGGAACCTCCATACTGCTTTCCACAATGGTTGAACTAATTTACATTCCCATCAATAGTGTAGGAGGGTTCCCCTTTCTCTGAATCCTCACCAGCATTTGTTGTTGTTTGTGATTTGGATGTTGGCCATCCTCACTGATGTGAGGTGATATCTCATTGTGGTTTTAATTTGCATTTCCCTGATGATTAGCGATGTGGAGCATCTTTTCATGTGCCTGTTGGCCATCTGAATTTCTTCTTTAATTACCAGTTTCTTTGTATTTCTAGGGACATCCTAAAGACAGGCCCACTCAACCTTTCTTTGGGTCTGCAGAAAGGAGGAATCGTAGGTGTCGGGGAAAGAGGCCCTCTGTGCTCTGAGGGAGAGAAAGGGGCCGAGGTGTGGTTTCTGTGATTGGCAGACACCCAGCTGACCGAGGACAGTGCTTGTCTACCATGGGCCCTGGGTTCATGTGCAACCAAGTCTTTGCAGGGTTCAGGGGGTTACTAGATCAGTGTTACTAGTTCTGGATATCTGGCCAACCCTGGTGAGTGGGGTTTTGGGAAAAAAAAAAACCCTAAGCAACCAAGTTTGAGTGCTGAGTGGAAATATCTTACTGTCAAGTGGGAAGTCCAATCTAGCCTGGCCTTGGTGGGCGAGGTTTGGGAGAGGAAAAATAAGGCAGGTCTTCCAAAGCCAAAAGCCCTTGAACCAAGTCTGTCCCTCATCAGGATTGAGGGTCTTGGAGTGATAGCTGGCTAGAGAGGGTTTGCTGCATCGGTGATGTGCTCACCTGGGAATATGGTGTCCAGCTAACTCAGCTGTGCATGCAACGTGCCCGAGTCCAGACCGTGGTGCTCAGCCAGGTCTTCCCTGGTGTCGGCATGCCGGGTGGCCATGTTGGGGTTTGTCAGTGGCCTCAGCTAGCTTTATTTTTATTTAGAAAAATTATCAAGTATGGTGTTCCTTGAATCTGGCTGTCATGGAACAAAGTCATGCTTGTTCCATAAATAAAATAATACTCGTGGCCAGCAGCTACTCTGTAAGGTCTGCAGAGTGGGCCCTTGTGTCTCGTTAGGCGCACCTCTGTGGTCAGAGGCACACAGCATTTTATCACATCTGTTTTAGAGACAAAGAATCCAAGCTCCTGACCAGCAAGGTGAGTGGCACCAACTTCACAGGGCATCAGAGGTCGAGCTGGGGCAGGGTGCCCCCTGCTCTGTCCCCCTTGAGTCTAGGCGACCTGCTTCTATAGCACCCACACTGGTCTGGGGTAGGTTCCCCACGTGCATCTTCCCAGGTGCTTCCGAAGCACAGTTTTGATGATCAAAACCAGACGGCTTGGTCACCGGTGAGGTGAAGGGAGGCGCCGGCGCCTCCCTGAGGGGTGAGTGATCTCACTCAGCACGAGTGTTGACAGATTTGTTTTCCTGGGACTGATGAAGACCACGCATTTGTGGTCATGTGTCTGATGCTGACCCAGGGCCAGCCCTGGGAGTTCAGAATCCATCATTTAGCAAATGTATCGAGTGCCTACTGTGTGCGAGGCAGGGGTGCTGAGTTGGCTACTACAAAGCGCGTCCCTTAGCTTTACCCCATCTGTCTGTGCTGCCAGCCAGCGTCCACGGGGCAGACAGCAGAATAGGCTTCAGAGCTTTGAGGGACACAGAGCGAGTGCCGTTTGGGGTTGTTAGGGTGGGAGAGTGCCCTGCAAGTCTCCTCATAGGTGGGTGCCTCTTAGGACCTGTCCTGTTCTGCCATCACTGGCCCTGGGACCTGGGCCACCACCTGACTTTCCCACTCAGTGTCCCCAAGTCTGTGCAGTCTGTACTCATCACAGCCTGAACCCCATGAATGGAGCGCATCAGTTGACCGGGACCCTCCGTGGGAAGGGCTTTGCTGTCCTCCCTCAGCGCTGGCGGCCTCATTGAAGTTGCTGCCTTGCCAGGAGTGCTCAGAAAGCAGTTCCGTTCTCCGCTGTGAGAGGGGCCTCTTGTTGCTAATGATTTATTGTGCTTACGGCCCTGATGTTTGTAAGGAACTGCATGTTCATCCTAGCATAGAAATTTGCTCTTCCAAATACACACGTGAAGGAAAAACAGAAGAGTCAGAGTCCGGAAGTTTTTCCAAAGGAGGGGGGACAGGCTGGTTTCCTCCACTTCCTCACACACCTGCCCCCCACCCAGCTGGCATCTTGAATCAATTCCCAGAGAACTGCCAAGAAAAGCTTGAGGTGGGTTAATTTCAGAAAGGACCTGAATTTCAATTTCATCCAGAGTTTGTAGGTCACTTACAGTGCTGGGAGCAACGCCAGGGGCCAGAAGGTGAGCATGAAGAGAAGACAGATGACCCCAGGTCAGGGGGAGGGAGAGCCCAGAACAGCAAAATGCAGGCAGGTCAGGATGTAGAGGGGCTTGTTGTCCGGGGGGAGCATGGAGGAGCTGGGGCACCAGGGCAGGTGCATGGAGGAAGTGGCATTTCAGGGGGCCCTTGCGACCCAGCAGCAGTGTGACAGGCAAAGGAAAGGGGGAGTTGAGGCCCTGTGGTTGGATGTGGCCAAAGAATGGGCAGAGGTGACTGAAGGGAGGGTCAGCCAGGCAACTACCCGGGCCACCTGTCTAAGGGGCATAATAGCGTCACAGAAATTAAGCCTAATTGGCAAAATGTAGGCTTGGGTTCAGGAGATGGAGAGACATGACCAACCTCCCAGGCGGGGCCTGGGCTGGGATATCACATGCAATGAAATCTTTACCTTGCACATGGTGTAGAAGGTTTCGTCTCTTCCCTGCACTCAGCAAATAAATGTGAAAACATATATCAGGAATACCAGCCATGAGGCACAAGATCATCAGCCTGCTTGGGTGCCTGCTGCTTCTCTGGGCCTCAGAGTCAGGCATGTGCCCCGAGCTACTGGACATGCAAGTTCAGTGTGGGGCGTGGAGGCCCAAGGCCCATGCCCGCGTTCACTCCATGCCTGTCAAGTGAGGAGGGTGCGCCAGGCTCTCTGAGGTGGCCCTGTGGAACTGAGCGGCCTGGGAGAGGGGCAGGTTCAAACCTGCTCTCTTGGCTGGTCTCTGGCTTTGTAGACAAGCCTGTTTCTGCAAGGCTTTTTCATTACCTTCATTTGCCGGAAACGGTCTTTGTGTCGGGCTAGGACTCTTGCCCCCCTTGCTCCCCTCCCCCCTCGTCCTGCATCGGGATGCACGCTGCAGTTCCCTACCTGAGACCAGGGGAGGCCAGAGACTGATGGCTCAACACTGTGGGAGTTCCATACCACAGATACGCCCTCAGCGTCTGAAAGGCTGAGAAGCGGCCTCCTTGTGCAGTCGGGGCAGGTTTTGGCAATGCCAGCAGGCAGCGTGTGCCTGGGCTCTGTGCCAGCTCCCCGGCCGCTGCTGCACCTGCTAAGCATGAGGATCTGCTCTCAGTGGCCTAGGGAGTGAGGGAAAACTTGACTATGTTATAAATATATTTTTTAAAATTATTAAACTAATATAGGCCTATGGAGAAAAAATAATGTCGAATATACAGGAGGGCAGAAAAATCCATAATCTCATCTTGCAGAGAGAGCTCCTGCTGGTTTGTTAGCACCTTTCCTTCTGGGCTTTCTGTTTATACCCGCACGTAAGTATTCCTTCCAAAACTGGAACACCATGGGTAACACACTGTCTGGTCAGGCAGAAGTTAATTTGCCATCTGTATTTACCTGAAAAGTCCCAGCTGTGGGCTCGAGTTATGCTGATGGAGAGCAGGCAGGCGGCCAGCTCTGGGGGGCGAGGTATGAGTCCTGAGCCCCCCAGAGAGGAGACAGATAAGAGCCAGGGCCTTTTGGGAGGAGGCTGGGCACCAAGACCCCAGTGCCAGCTGCCCAAGGTTACAAGCTGCGGAGAGCTGGTGGGGGGTGGCCCATGCGGCTCCATCTGGTTGGAGGGTCAGAATAGGCTCACAGTGTCTGTGGAGGAAGGGGGCCATCTAGACTGGAGAAGCGGGCTCTACCCCATGGCCGAATGGCCTGCCTCCGGTCATTCCTGTCCACCAGGTGGCCAAGGTCTCCAAGGGTAATGCCTACAGACATCTGTGTGCTGGATATATTTTCCAGTTTTCCCTTCCCTGCATAGCTCCAGTTTGGTGTGGGCCATGAGAAATTTTTGCACGAGATTTTGAAGGCAGAGTGAAGCCGCAGCCATATTCGCATGTACTCGGGCGACTGGAACAGGGCACGGCGCCACGGCAGCTCGTGCACATCATCATGCACTGCCGGGCCCCTGGCGGGCGTGGCTGCCGCTCCAGTCGCTCCCAGCTTCCCTCCTTCAGCCTCTGAAACTCCTGGGCCAGGGGCATGGTTAGCTCCTGGCGAAGGGCGCCAGAGTCAGGACACCGCTGTCATCCAAGCTGGCTCTAGTCTATCCTGGTGGGTCTGCTCATGCTTGTTTTCCCTGATCTCTTCCATGTCATGTCCACCCTCCCTTCTTGACTCTTAACTTCAGCCTGTGGCACCAGATAGAGAAGGGACAGCCCCCTGAGATGGTGTAGCCCGCTTCCACAACTGAGCAACACCAAATCCCTGTAATAAATTCTGTATGTATATGTATTTATTTATATATGTGTATTTATATAATAACCATATCATTTTATTATAAAGTCATATGTATTTGTTATATGATTCCTGTGCCCATTTTATTGGGAGGGAGGGAGGTCCCAAAGACTAAAGGGCCCCCATGTGGTCTCCACCCCATAAGGGGGTGAAGTATTGGACACTATTTGGCCAACAACTGGCCCTCAGAAAGCACAGCAGCCTGGCAGGGAAACCCCTCTCCCATCCCCTGAAAACCCCAGCACCATCCCAAATCAAGGAGCTGAGCAACAGTCTCCCAAGACTTTTCTGTAGGGGATTCTCACCCTTGACAGAACACACAGGCCCAGCTTCTTTGAGCAGCCCTTGCGGGGGGTTGGGAGCTGAGAAAGGTGCCACCTCCCATCCCTCAAGAGCGAGTGCCCAGAGCGGGGCTGGGACACACCAACTCTGAGGAAAGAGCTCCTTCCCACCGAGGTTCACAATCCGTAACATCACATGGGTCGGTGGCGTGGGGTCAAGGGGACTCCAGTCCTTGAACCTTACTGGGGCTTTACCACCTACAAGCAGGTGCTCTGGAGAGGGTTGTGATGGGTAAGGGGATGGAGACGGAATGGAACGTGGCTCTGCCCACCTTCTCGCAGAAGTCACCTGACAGCTGTTAAAAGCCAAAAAGACATATTTAACATTTTAAGAGTTTGAGCAAAAGTTGATTTGAATTGCAGAGCGACAGAAAGGAGCTCCGAGGAGCTGTACAAAATGAAAGACTTCTCTAGGCAGAAGGGAGGGGGAACAGGAAGTTACACTGGCAGAATCCAGGTGGGTCTGGTGTCGCTTCCGGCAGGGGATGGCAGAGGCAGCAGGCCTAACTGGTGCTGGTCAGGCAGTTCTCAGCTGACTGGCTTCAGAGTCCATGTCTGGGAGGGCTGAGACTGTACTTGAGTCTCGGTTTGGTGACGTTGGGCTTAGCGTAAGTGACTTCATTTTGGGCTTGTTGTCTTTTTTTTTAGCACAGTTCTTCCATAACAAGTCCTTCTGTCCAAAACCCTGTAGAAATGACTGCAGGGAAATGCAGCATTTCCCCCAAACCTTTACCTGGCAGTCAGGCTTGCATGCTGTAATTTGGGAGGAAATTATACAATATGATGTCTTTACTAATGGTGCCTTCCAGGAGAAGCTGCAGGCAAGCCGGGGATGAGCTACCTTCACCTCCACGACGCTTGTGCAGGGGCTCTGAGTGGACCAGAAGGAAAAGGGGCCTTAGGTCACAGTGGGAGGGCCTGGGTGGGGGACCCATAGTTGAGGGTGGGGACACCTGTGGGGAAGAATTCTGTTCGCTCACTGCTGAAGATGGCCCGGGCATGGCATTCAGCCCCTTGTTCCTTCGCTCCTAAGTCTCTGTCCCAGACACCAGCTCCAGCTCCCTGGAATCAGCTGGCACTGGCCCCACCACACGTTGATGCCGGGGTTCTTGTTTATACAGTCGAAGAATAAACTTATCAAACACTCAAGGTAGGAAAGCAAGGGAGAGGTTTTTATTTGGCGATAAAGTGAGAGGACAGAGCTCCTGGCTCACACCAGGAGGGGACAAGAGAGCCCATAGTTGTGCATTGTCTAGGGGTTTTATGGGTGTTTGAGGATTTTTAGGAATGTGATAAAGGGCTAGGGGTGCAGACCTGCCAAATGGTCTTAGAATGTTTATGTTTGGTTATACACAAGTCTCTTTTCTTCATATCAGTTCTTTAGGTAACAGAAGAAACTTTTTGCTCTGATTCCTTCCCAGGATAGCAGCCTCTTGGTTTGGGAGCATATCAGTCAAAACCGCCTGCCCTGCCCTCATAGTGGGCCGAGTTATTGTCTGTTTGCCAAAGACTATGTTAAGAACCTTACTTCTTAACGTCCTGGGTTTTAACATGCAATCTTATCTTTAAGATGGAATCCTTCTTGTTTTTACTATGTTGTTTATGGCTGAGCTTGCTTGCTAAATCAATTGCCCAGGTTGCAAACCGTTTGATTAGTGGCTGGAGGAGGAAAAGCAGCATATGGGTAAAGTTAAAAAAAAAAAAAGCTGGGCCCTTTAGCAGGCTAAAGTGAATCTTACAATGGCATTATTTAATTGACACAATGAAGACTTGGGCTATGCTGAGATATTTTCTTATCTGGGGAATATTCAAACATTTCAGGCCAAGTTAACTGATTAGCTCATTAATTTTGAGTCTTTTCTGGCTTTTCTAGTTTTAACTAATCTCACTGAAGAATGCCTACATTCCTAGTTTGATATTTTTACTTTAGAGAATTAATGTGACTCTGACCTTGCTTAATGTTTAACATGGAGTTTTGGTAGGTGTTTCTTTGCACATTGTTACATTGCTTTGACTGTTATTATCCTGCTTTGCTTTTTTTTCCCAGAGGTCCTCACCCTACTCTGTCTAAACCATGGTCCCTGTCTAAATGTGGCCCTAGTGTCCTGATATTTAGTGCTGACCACGGGGCCCATCACTGTATGGCTCGTGATGTGTGGTAGGTGACCTCCTAGAGATGGCTGGGGGTAGACAAGCACCCTGCCCCACAGCACTTGATTTTCAGGCCCTGCTGTGCCCCTGGCCCCACTGCCCAGGGTGCCCTTCTTCACCAGGGTCTTTAATGTCTCAGCACACTGGCCTTTCCCTTTCAGGGCCCTCTTCTGCCAGGCCAGCTGGAGCATGGGGCACAGACCCCACTTTCCCACAGACCCTTCGTTTCAGAGGTTCAGGGCATTCTAGGAGCAGAAATACCAAATCCAACTCCACAGCAAAATTCCCAGAAGCCCCTGGATCCTTGCAGCCACTGGCCTGGTCTGGGGTCTCTGTACCCTGCCCCCGCAAATAATTGCCAAAACCCTCAAAGGCTCTTTGCTGTCTCCCTCATTCCTGAGGGGGTGCTCGGTGAACTTGACCTACTTAGCCCCTGCTCTGCCTTTTTTCACCCTGACCTTGCCCCAGGAAGGGACCCCACAGTGCCAACAGAGGGAACAGTAAACCAGTGCCAAGGCTGCTGCCCTGTTGACCAAGGTAGTGATTTACATCTCAAAGACCCCAGGCTAGGAGATGCTCCATTCATGGGGCTTCTTGTCCCACATAGGACCTTTCTTCGCGGGTTCGTGGGACTGCTTTGCTTAGAACTAGTCCTCAAGACAACCAATCCTGATGATCTTAAGGTGTAACCTGCGGGACATAGGACCCGAATAATTTGGAATGTGCCTCTAGTGGCATATCTCATGGGGTTACACGGGAAGTGTCCAGGCACCAGTGCGGGAATTTAGTTTCAGGTACGACTCCCAGGAGGAAGTGAGCCCTCCTTCCCAAGAGGGTTTCATGGCAGAAGAGCAGGCTTTAGAGTCAGACAAACTTAGAGCACATCCCGCCCCCATCCTTTCTAGGGTTGTGGCCTCTGGCAAATTGCAGACATTTAAGCCTCAGTTTCTTCATCTCTAAGACTGGGCAATAAGCTTATGTATGCAACAGAGTTGTTATGAATAAGAAAAGACCCATGGAGTGCTTCCTGCAGCTCCTAGCCCTTTGCACTATGTAAGTAGAAGAATTCTGGATAATGAAGATGGTTTAAGTGTGGAATGGGGTGTTAAAAAAGGGTGCAGATGCTGTTTCAAAACTGAGCACCTCAATAGCTAGAAAGAGCTCTAAAAACGTCTACAACCTAATCATTCGACTTCTAGAAATCCATCCCAGGAAAATAATCTCTGATGCAATCGGAATGCTGTATACAAATATGTTTTACAGCATAACTTACAAAGTGGAAAATGGGAGACAGCCTAAATGTCAGACAATAAGAGGATGGCTAAAAACAAAACAAAACAGGGGAAATCCTCATTTTAATTGTTAGACATTAAAAACCAAGGCTTTCAAAGAGTATCAATAGTGTGGGAAAAGGTCCACAATAAAGTATTAAGTGGGATGATGCAAAATTGTGAGTAGGCAGGGCCCAGATTGAACTTAAGCTTTGTCTCCCACTGGGCTGGGGGCCCGGGCAGCTGCAGGCAGCCATCTTGGCCATGCTGCAGAGAGCACCCTTTGAAGTGATGAAGAGAGGGACAGTGGGCCTGGGACCTGGGTCTGGCGGCAGGCTAATGGGGTAAGCCACCTGGTGCCTAATCGCATCATCTAGTGTCCTGGAAAGAGAATCTGGCAGACTCTGTCCCTGGCTCCATGCTCAACACTTTCCCTGTTTTCTCATTTCATCTTCAGAGACTCTATTGAGATGAAAATACCCAGTTCAAACCAGCTTAAGCTAAAAGGGAAACTGATTGGCTCATGTAACTGAATGGTTTAGTAGAAGAGTTAGTTTTAAGCCAAACTGGATGCAGGACCTGGAAGGTGTCAACACCCCATCTCTGCAGCTGGCATTTAGAGGCTGAGTCCCAGGTCGTCACCCCAAAGACGTGACTTCTGCATGATGGCCAAGATGGCTGCCAGCAAGCAGGATGGACCTCAGCCTTTGCAGCAATCCCAGCAAAAATACTCCTTTTTCACCATAAAAATCCTGGGAAAATTTTGGTGAGCCATCTGGAGACCCATGCCCATCTTCAACAAGTCATGGATGATTTTGCCCCAAGACAGACAGACTCCGTCTTCAGGAGAGGGCAGAGAGCTGCTGGGCAGACAAGAAATCCTAGACGCCTGTTACAAATCCTCAGTATTATTCTCATTTTACGGATCAAGCTAAGGTTCAGAGAGGTTGACAAGCTCAAGAACACACAGCCCCCGGGCAGGTTCCTAAGCCAGGCTGGCTGCTGCTGAAGTTCTTGCGGAGATCCCTCTCTTACCCCATTTATATTAGTCTGCTTGGGACACCATAAGGCAATATTGTAGATGTGGGGGTTGGGGGGAGCTTAAAACACAGACATTTATTTTCTCACCATTCTGGAGGCTGAAATGTCACAGATCAAGGTCAGAAGTAATTGGTTTCTAGTGAAAGTCCTCTTCCTGAGTTGCAGACAGCGCCTTCTCTCTGTGACCTCATAGGGAAGGGACATCTCTCTCTGTTTCTCTCTCTCTCTCAGAAGGCTGACAGTCTTACCATATTAGGCCCCAACGATTATGACTTCAACTAATCTTAATTACCTCATAAAGGCCCTATTTCCAAACATAGTCACATTGGGGACTAGGGCCTCAACATCTAAATTTTCTGTGGGGAGCAACATCTCAGCGCATTGCATGACTCAGTGGAAAGGAGAGAAAGCCGGCAGCCCAGCCTTGAATGGGCGAGATCACACAGATCTCAGTCCCCGGCCCACTCCCAAAGCTCTTACCAGAATCCTAGAGCCAGAGGGGCTGCGAGCAAAAGCCGAGGAGCTGTGTGCATTAAATTGTGCGTCAATCAGTGAGATTAGCTGTAAGCAGTCAAAGCGATGCTGCTCATTAAAGCACAGAGATATGTATTAAAGGAACGGGAACAGCTTGCGGGATCTCTGTACGGGTCAGACAAGGAAGTTTTGGAGGCTGTGAACCTGGAGCCATGTTCAAAATCAAGTTGTTGAGTTGCCTATGGGAAATGACGCCTCCAGGTATGCTGGTGACCCCAACAGCAGGTGAGCTGGCCATGCTGCTTGACCCAAACCCTGGAAGCCACTAGAACTGATATGTGGTTGTGTCTGCTGCCCCTAACTCCCCAGCATGGTGTCCACACAGTCTCAGACTCTTTGTGCCACTGGCTTCTGTGCTCACCTAAGCAGCAGAATTCTTATCAGATGCCTGTTTCTCTGGCTGCAAGGGAAGCTGGGAAGGCAGGTCTCTGGCACTGTTAGCCTCTATGATGGGACGGTGCCTCTGCTTTCCTCTGAGCGACGTGAAGTAGGAAAGGGGCATATGAGGACCCAGTATGGCCAAAAAGAATGACATTGACTCGAGAAGCAGAACCACTAGAAGACATATAGATATATCTTAGTTCAATTAATTACTAATTAAAAGCCCTCACTGTGGATTTAAAAGCGAAGGTTCCTATGGCCAGGATTCTCACCTGGCCCTGGCTGGCTGGCTCACTACACACATGCGGGCAATTCATCGTTATTGACGCTATATAAAGAGCTCCGCCCAGTGCTCTGTGTGACACGGTGGCACGGCTGCAAGGCTGCAGGAGAGCAGAGAGGAGACTGGAGTGGTGGCAGCGCCGAGGATGGAGACTGAAATGGCTGTGGGGGCAGAGAGGCCCAGAGGCAGAGACCGGCTTGCTGCCTGCAGACTCGCTCTGAGTGGACGGGATTCTAGTGATGGACCTGCCACTGTGGGAATAAAGTTGGGTATAAACCCTTTCACACCAATAACGTTCCATGGTCATTTTTTGGTTTCATTGAATCCATAGTGAACTTGTCCGGGGCTGAAACCCATTGGCAAGACCCTCATAAACCACAAAATGGTGAAGATCTGGCACAGGATTATGAGGAGAGGGAAAAGAATACTTTGGAAAATGCTGGCAAAGCACAGGAGACCACAGCGGTGATGTCAGCTTCCCTGGGCGTCCAGACTGCCATGTGCTGCAAGCTGACAGAACATCTGCCGCCTCGACGGGGATGTAAGGGCCTTGGAATTCCGTCTGGACTTCATCACGAGGATCCTAGGACTGCTGCCTTCATAGCAAAGAAGCCAGCGCCGGGGCCGAGTTCTGGGTGTCAGGCTGGCCCTGACGTGGGTGGCAATTCATGAGATCAGCCACAAGCCTGGACAGCACAGCCTTGGTCCCCACAGGTCTGTACTCCTGCCAAATAGAGTTGGAGCCACTTTACTCTTGTTTTAAGCAAAGAGTAGCCTCCTGCTCTGTTCAGAATATAAAATTCAGGCAAGTTTTTGGTGTGAGTTAGTCAGTATATGGGACAGCTTAAAGTTAATAACAGTTACTTTTATATGTGAAATGAAACAAAAAAAAAACCTACCACAAATTAGGTGGTTTAGGACAACGTTACTGTATTTGTGTCTTACGGTTCTGGTGGCCAGAATTCCAAAACCAAGGCGGTGTGCCCCCTCCTGGCTTCTGGTGTGGCAGCAGTGCTGGGCAGGTGGGCCTGGGCTTACAGCTGCAGTGCCCGGACCTGTGCCTTCACGGCGCTGTCTTCCCTCGGTGAGGCTGTGCCTTCGCGTGGCCTTCTGCTCCCTGTGTGGGTCTCTGTTTCTTTTCTCCTTTAACTCCAGTCATAGTGGATTCTGGGGGCCCACCTTTCTGCAGTGCGACCTCATCTTCACTTATGACTAAATTCCATGTAAAACCGTAGCCTTTACCTACTGCAAAGACCCCAGTCCCCAAGACCCAATAGGGTCATCTTCATAGATGAGGTGTGGGGGCTCCACCTGTCTTTTGGGAGACATTATTCAGCCCGTAGCATCCTTTCCCCCCAGATCTTCCCTGTGCTTCCTGGGACCACTGCCAAAACAAGCTGCACTCAAGGTCTCGTCTCTGGGTTATTTCTGGGGGTCCCTAAACCAAGATGGAGGGTAAAGACCCTGAAAGAAGAAGAGAAAGGGGAGAAAAGCCTGGGGATGCAGGGAGTTAAAAATAAAGGATCCACTGGCCCCACTGGCCTCAAGAAATGAGGTCAAGTTCCAGGAGACCTCTGGAGAAGGGGGGCACGGAAGAGCCTGAGAAGTTCCAGCAGAAAGCGGCTTCCTCGGTCAGAATGTGGGGCCGAGGAAGCAGGGAGAGGGGAGAGCGGGCACATGCTCTGGCTTAGGCGGGGACAGCTCTGGGAAGAGGAGGGAAGTTGGAGGTAGAGCCTGACCTGATCTGCAGGACCTGGATAATGGAATCCAGACTTCAGGCTTCGTCCTCTGGTTCAGCCGTGTCTGGCGGGGGAAGCCGAGGCCCAGAGATGGCAGCTTTGGCTCCCGGCAGAAACTAGAACCTCCACCTCTGGCTTTGTCCTCACACTAGGGGCTTCCCTGGCCGGGGTATGACCTGGTTGGTGGCTAGCAGGACACCGGTTGGGGCTCTGTTTACCAAGTCCTTCTGTGGTCGGACCAGAATGGAGGAGGGTGGAGCCTACAGCCAAGCGCCCCAGTCCTGCCTGGACCAGGAGTCTGATTTCTGTGGGGTGGGCAGTATGGCTCGGGTGTCCTTAGCTCCACCTCCCCTGCCCCATGTACATTTTCATTAGACTTATTAATAAAATATAGCCACATCCCCCTGCCACTAAGTCAACTTGTTATATTTATAGCTTTTGGAAAACTCCTTGCCAAAGCCCCCCCTTGGCAACCATCCTCCTTTCTCCGGGGCTGTCATTTCAGCCTGGCTCCGAGGGGCCTTGGCACCCACAGGAGACGGGGGACCTTGGTGAGAGTCAGTGGCCTCCAGCCAGACAGCTCCGGTTTTGTTAGAAGATACCTTAAAACCCCCCTCTGAGGAGGGCATGTGGTTCACTTGGGGCAGCAGGAAGATCTGGTGATGTTTAAAATAATTATGTATTTTTCAGCTCCTTTAAAAAAACCTTCCATGGGCAGTAGAAGGGCGTTATCTGAAGCCTGTTTCCTACACTCGAGGAGCAGGTTTTGGAACCATTTTGCTCTGAGCAAAGGAGCTGCCTCTGTAGAACTGTCCGGGTGCCAGTCCCAGCTGGAATGCCCCCGGTGAGTGGAGTATGGGGGCCAGTGTGTGAGTATCCTCTCGCTGCTGTAACAAATCTCTGAAAATTTGGTGACTTAACATGACACAAATGAATATCTTACAGTTCTGGAGGTCGTTGCAAAGGACTAAGGTCCAGTGTGGGCAAGGCAGCTTCCTGCTGGGCGTTCCCGCAGAGAGTCCCATTCCTCAGCGGTTCCGGTTTCTCAAGGCCTCCTGCATTCCTGGGACTGTGGCCCCTTCCTCTGTTCATGTCATCACATGTCCTCTGACTCTGACCCTCCTGCTCGCCTTGTATGAGGACTCTGATAGCACTGTGCCCACTGGAAAATCCAGGGGCATCTCCATCTCTACATCATTAGATTGGCACGTCTGTAAAAGTCCCTTTTACCATAAAAAGTGACCCAGTCACAGTTCTGGGAGCAAGGATTGGGCATCCCTGGGGCTGTTCTTCTGCCACAGCCCGCAAAGTGCTTCCATGGCCTGGCCTCCCGAGTCCTGCCTGCAGCCCTGTGAGGCACAAGGAAAGGGGCTGCGGGCCACTGGGGAGTCCCCAGCCCGGGTTGGGAACTGGGTTTCCCGTCCCAGGTCCGACAGGGGAGTCCCCAGCCCATGCAGCCCCGCCCCGTCTCCACCTCTGCACCATGACCGAGCGTGGGTGCTGAGCTCACACAGAAAGCAGTTTCTTCAGCTCCCTGCATCTCAGTCTTCAGGGGAAAATAATAATCTCTCAGAGGGTATTTGTGAGGATAAACTATAATTCTATAAAGCACACAATATGTGTTGGCTAGGTGGCAGCTGCTCCTGTTACTGCTAGGACGGAGCCTCCAGGGTGTGTGTGGGGCTCCAGGACGCCTCTGCCTCCTGCCTGCCATGCTCTGGCCGCTACACATGCTCCATTTTACTTTTGTTCCTCTCTCTTAGCCATTCTAGGCCTGGCTCAGACATCACCACCTCCAGGAAGCCCTCTTTGGGCCAGGTGGAGCTGGCTGCTCCCTCTCCATGCTGGCACCTCCCTTGCCTCTCAGGAGGGTTGGACATGGATGTGGGGGTGGAGGGGGCCCCTTGTTACCCTCTGCTGCTCTGGGTCGGCATCCTGGGCCATCACCTATCAGTATATGTCTCTGGGCTGTTTCTGAATCTGACTCCTTACCTGTGACATGGGGTCGAGGGTGACAAGCTTATTTCCCCGGGTGCCATGAGGCCTGCATGAAACCATGCATTCGAAGACCCCTCCCTGGGGTCTAGCCTGTTAGGTTCTCAGTAAATGATAGCTTCATCCAAGTAACACACGGAAATCTCACGGTGACTTGAGATGGAGCGCCTGTGCTTTTAGCTGGAATCGCATCAGCGTCAGGGCTGAGCTCACGCACGTCGGACCCTAGCATGGCCGTCTTTGATTAGCAAGAATGGGACGACATAGTAATTGCTCTGAAGCACATGGGCTTTGGAACAATGGGATTGGGGGGTCCCTGGGAGCAGAAGGTATTCCCAGTGCCCTGGTGTGGCTGGGGACAGTGACGTGGGGGCTTTGTGTCTGCTCGGGCTGTGTTTAAACATTCGTGGTGGTGGTGGCAGACTGCCCAGGCATCTGTGTGCCCCACCCCACCCTGCCACCACCACCCTTCCTGTGGAGGTGAAGGGCCCTGGCAGGGCTGCCCCCTGGCTGCATGGTGACAAGGTGGGGATGGGCCCGGCCCCTGTGTGGCCAATGAGTGCCCCCTGCCTCTGTGCCCTGCCCCACAGGGCCCTTGTACACATCTGCCTCTATGCCCCCATTGTCTGGGGAGCTGGTCCCATAAGTCTAGTGTGGTCCCAAGGTTGTCAGGGTCCATAAATGCCTTGTAAAAATCACTGGGAAACAAGAGTACCTTATGTTGGAGGTGACTCCGGCCCAGACCATTAAGTCTGTCCCGACGCAGGCCCGGGCCCTGGGGTGGCCTGGCTCACAGGCTCTGTGTGGTCTCCTCATTAGGTCCCCTGTTCCCCTGGCCCAGGCTCTGTGGTCCCCTGGCCCAGCCCTGCTGGCTCTGCTCTGAGTCCCGGCAGGACTCTCGGGCTCCTGGGGCTGGGGGCCTGAAGGGTCTAATTAATATTGTTTAATACCTTTTCCCCCTTTCTGTGCATTTTCCCTCCTGTCTCTTCATTCTAGTCCTTGGAACTGACATCCTCCCACTGAATTCTGCTTTTCTCTTTCCTCTTTTTCTGCCCTAATCCCATCTTGAAGCTCTAATTCCTAATTCCTTGAGGAGGGGCTTTGACTGGGACATGGGGGGACTTGGGGAGCCAGGCCGATGGGGTGGATCTAATGTTTCCAGACAGGACAGGTGTTGGCCAGGTGGGAGGGTCTATGGGGGCTGGAGAGGACAGGAAGCAGCCTGGGCAGGTGTGGGGGTACCCAGGGGAGGGGGCTCATAGTCTTTCTTCTCTCAGGGCTGGACCCAGACATGGAGGGGAGAGCGACAGGTGCAGAAGACAGAGCCCAGATTCTTTTGCTAAGGCCTGAGGTCCTGAGCTGGCCGCCTACTTTCCAACTATGTGACCCTGGCCGTGTGCCCACCCAACCTGAGCCTGTTTCCATATCTCAGATTGAGGGAAATAACACATGTCTGTGCTGGTTGCCCCAGAAGGCTGTTCTAAGGGCCAGAGGGACTGGGAATACAGGCAGGTCTGGCTTCGTGGCATTGGTCGGTGGGAGTGGGCAGGGCCCCAGGCCTGGGGAACCTTGCCCTCGATGCTCTGCTGCTGCCATCCTGAAATCCGTGGTCATTTGTAACAAGCCTGCATTCTTATTTTGCGCTGGGCCTTGCAAATGATGCAGCTGCTCCTGGCTAAGAGAACGCTTTGTGGACTGAAGGGTGCTCTCCAGGGCGGGTGGAGCGGAAGAGCGAGGTGGATGGGAGTCGGAGTGCTTGCTGGTCTGGCAGTAATGCCACAGTGCGTCCTGGGGGCGGGGGGCGCAGACAGTGAAGGGCCCCGGGGGCCATTGTAGGAGCTTTGGTTTTACTCTTAGAGAAAATGGAAGGCTCAGGAAGGTTCGAACAGAAGGGTGATATTATCTTATCTCGCTGAAAGGACAGAAAGATCAACTTGGCTCTGTTTTGGGAAGAGGCTCCGAGGGTAGCAGCAGGGAGGCCAGCATGGAGCTGTCCGGGAGAAGGATGCTAGTGACGCAGACTTGGCTGACAGCCTGGTGGAGGGGAGGGGAGGGCTTCAGGGTGGCTTCCAGGGGGAGCCGTTGGGCCTGGGGATGGACCGGCTGTCCTGGCTTGAGGACTGAAAGGATGGCGGCGGCCCCCGCTGGGCTGGGACAGGCTGCTGGGGGCATGTCTGGGGGAGATCCTGGGACTGGGTTGGTAGACTGGCTGTGGGGGGTCCTGCTAAAACGTCTCCAAAGACAGCTGCTGACAATTCCTCCCTTTCGGTGCCCCAGGCTCCTCGGCCACTGTGGCCTTCCTGCCGCCCCCGTCCTCAGACTGGGGCTGGTCTGGCAGCTTCCCTGGGTCACCAGAGTGGAGGGAGATGATGCCGTGTCAGTTCCTGCTCCCCTGACGAGGCCTGACAGTTTCTGCTTTTGCTGTCTTGGAACCTGGCAACCGTGTGGTCAGGAAGCTGAGAGAAACCGTGGAGGGGAAGCCCCAGGGAGGTCACCTGAGGCTGACACGCAGCACCAAAGGCCAGGAGCGTGGGGAGTTCTTCTGTGCTCAGCTGAGTTCCCAGGCGTGGCCGGGACTCCAGGGGGTCCCGTGAAGCAGCAGAGCCGTCCAGATGAGTCTGGCCCCAGTTTTGACCCACAGAATCATGACAAATAATAAATTGTCTTTTTGGGGCCACTAAGTTTTGGGGTGTTGGTTATCCATAGATAATTGACACAGAACAGACCTCTATTAGACATCAATTAGAAATCCCACTGGAAATGTGTTGAGTAGACAGCTGGGTACCTGAGCATATAGTTCGGGAGACAGACCCAGTCTGGAAATGTCAATTTGGGAATTTTCAACATACGGATGACATTGAAGTCTTGAGCCTGACTGAGACTGATAAGGTTAAGTGTGGACAGAGAAGAGGTGAGGACAAGTACTGAGTCCCAGGGCCCTGGGAGATGCGGAGGGGCCAGCAAAGGGGCAGACGGGTCGTTCAGAGGGCCAGGTTCTGCTGGGCACGCACCTGCTGGCCCCTCCAGGCCAAGCTGAGCAGCCCTCCCTCCCACTCTGCCGGTGAGGTGCTTTCTAACACAGTTCCCCAGGCTTCGGATTCCTGCGAATACAGACTCTTGAGAGTGCGCCTGTCCTTTCATTCTCACGGGCCACGTTTGTTTCCATCTTCTCTGACCTGGCGTCCCAGCGAGCCCCCGCCCTCCTCCTCACCCCATCTCAGCCCTGGACACTGAGGGTTCTGTGTCCTGAGCCTGAGGCAGAGGTCTTGGTCCTCTGTTGGCTCCACTGTGGGGGGACAGGGGAGCCAGGTCCCTCCAAGGAGTTGGCCTGCTCAGCCATACCCTGGCTGGGACACTGGGCCTCCCTTCACCCAGGAGAGAGAGACGTACCTGCCAGGGCCCCAGAGCAGGTAGGAAGCAGCTTCCCTTATGTAAACACGACCTCCTGCAGCAGGTTGAGTGGCACAGAGCTGGGCATGGGGATAGACCCCAGAATTTGGGCCTCTTGAACGTGGAAGCAGGTAATGGACCTAACTGTTACACAGCCATGGGGAGCGGGGTCCTGGCGGAGGGAGCAGCCTGTGAGAAGCCTCAAGAGCAGGGAGGGAAGGGTGAGACTGGAAATGGAAAGGGGGGAGGGGGGCGTAGGGAGAGGTGGGGCTGGTGGAACTGGCTGGTAGGACACTAGGTCTCGTCAGCCCTGAGGGCCTCAGGGCATTGCACATATCCCGGTGAGGACCCTTAGCTTGGTATCCTGGGGGTAATTCAAGCAGGGAGCATTCGTATATTTTGCAACAGATGTTTAAATGATTAAAATGAAGAGATTGGTGCTTATGGGGATAAGTTTTATTTGCCTGGAAGATTCCAAAATGGGCTCATCTCACTCCATGTTTCAGTGAAGTGGGTTTATACCCTGTGCCTGGAACACTAGGTTGTTAAAGGGCCTTCGTGTCCCTTTGCTCGGTGGGTGTATCCGTGACCCTGGAAGGTTTGTGCTTCTAGGTGGTCCCCTCCCCTTCCCAGCCTTCCATCCTCCCTTCCTCCCATCCCGTCCGTCCTTCTCCCACAGGTTCTTCAAGCAGTTCCCAAGCACCTGTGCTGGGGGAGGCTCACTAGCTCTGTCCTAAGTCTCTCACTGCTCAGACTGTCCCCCTAAAAATGCTCCTAACTGCAGGGAAGGTGGATCGATGCCACCCACCGACAGTGCTCCTACTACAAGGTCCCTGTGTTTTGCTACCGCAGGGGATAAATCTCTCCCGATCCAAGCACCCCTGGGAATCCCTGAAATGCAGGACCGTCGTTCCTCACTCTATGGTTATCAGGACCAAAATCTAGCCGAGAAGGAGTAACACTCAGAAGCCATTCACCCAGCTACTGGGACTGTGGCTATCATAGGATGTTATCTTGGCCATTTTTTCCTGGACTCCATGGCTGGGCCCCCTGTGTGGGCTGGGTCCCCTGGGGCTCCTGACACAGTGCCTGGCCAGGCACAGAGCCCCAATTTCAGACCAGGCACCATCATTGTAATCCTGGAAGGTGGGTGCACCTTCCAGCCTCTGTCTCCTCATGTGAACTGGTGCCTCTGGCTGCAGGGTGCAGGGTTGGGTGGGCCGTGCTGGACGCAGAGGCCTCAGAGGCAGGTGCTCTTGGGTGAAATAGGGCCCTGGGGTCTGAGCTGTGGCTGCCGAGGACAGCTGGCTTTAGACAGGTGAGCCTGTGGGTGCCAGCCTGGGGCTGCTGCAGGGGCTGGGGCAAGGGCAGCTGGGAAGGCCCTGTAGCTCTTACCTGGATGCAGGCAAGGCCCAGTCCCCTGCCCTTCTTCAGACCCCAATCCCCCTGGGACTGTCCCCTCCCTGTGGGCAGTGCTGGCCAGTCCCAGAGCTGAGCTGCCCTCGGCTGAGGCCCTTGCTCACTTCTGGCCGCGCTTTGGTTTAGTTACTCTACTCTTTGCCCCCAGTCCTCCCTCCTTACTCCCAGTTCCCTCCTCCCAATAATACCTGTTTTAAAGAGTTTAATTTACTGAATTCAGTCCTTCCAATCCACTTTCAACACATGATACATTTCCTTATGTACCTGGCTTGTCGGAAGAGATATAGGGTCATTTTGTGTGGGTTTTAAAATCTACATAACTGGCATTGGCCCCTAAATCTCTTTGGGAGGTGATCAGGTCATGAGCAGGGAGCCCTCGTGCTGGGGTCAGTGCCCTTAGGAAAGGGGCCCCTCAGAGCTCCACAGCCCCTCCCGCCATGGAAGGACATAGCAAGAAGACAGTTATGAACTGAAACAGGCCCTCACAGGACACTGAATTTGCCAGCACCATGATCTTGGATTTCCAGCCCCCAGAACTGTGAGACATAAATGTCTATTATTTATAAGCCACTCAGTCTATGGTATTTATTATAGCAGCCGAAACAGACTAACTTAACACACACTAACTTAACAGACAACACACACACACACACACACACACACACACACACACACACACACACACACACACACACACACACACACACACACTTTCCCCGTTCCTGAGCCCTGGCCCCTACAACCCTATGTGCTTCGGTAACGCTGTGCTGAGCTCTCTTCTCCATGCCCCTCGTGGCTGTCAAGCATGTCTGCGGGACTGTACCGGCAGGTGGTGCAGGCACTGAGCAGGTCCCCTGGCCTGGGTCTGCCATTCTGCAGCAGTCTGTCCTCCCCACCGGGAGGGGTGGAAGCTCATTTCTGCCAGCCCACAGCTGCTGCTGCTGTGGTCTGACCTCCTATTTGTGGGGCATCAGATGGTGGGGAGGTGGCATCTTGTTCTGGTTTCCTGTCCCCATTACTAGTGAGGTAAAGCGCCCCTCACTCCCTCCTTAGACAGCAGGCTCCCCCAGTGGTTAATCTCCGCTCACTTTCTTGAGGGGTGTGTTTCCTTCGCTGGTTGTAGCTTTTGCTTGTATCATTTGCACACTAATTCCTTATCAGTTTCAGATACTGAAAGAAAATTCCTCCCAGTCTGTCACTCGTCTGCTCAGTTTGTCTGTGCCATTCTTTAATTGAAAAGAAATCTTTAATTTGATGAAGTTGAATCTGTCATTTTTCTTTTGGCATCTTGTTTAAGAAAATATCCCCACTTGGAGACCATAAAGCTTTTTTATCTTTTCTTCTGTTAACTTTATAATTTAACTTACATAGTTTAGTCCTTAAACTTTTTGGAGTATGTGTGTGCGTGTTATATATAGTATCATGCGATATTATATACATATGTATAATATTTTCATTTTTATATTCTTATCTTTATGTACCATATGCAGACTTCCCAAACACCATTGGTAGTTGCATCGAAAGAGCTTCAGTGTTTTTCAGTTTTTTTCTTCACCATCTGTACCAAGAATCCAGAAGTCTCTATTTCTAGATAAAGTCCATACCCAGAGCAAATACTTTCTTTTGTATTTCCTTTTGTTTCTGACTTTCCTGATCCCAGCTGGCTGGGATCAGAAGGCGGTTGTTCAGCTTGGGGAGTTTACCTCCGACTTTGGAAGAGCTGAAGGCTCCAGGAGCTTGTCTTCCCCTGGAAGCAGGCTGATGATTTCCTTGTCTGACTCAGTGTAAGGATTTCAAGAATCTGTTTTCCATTTAGAACTTGCTTCTTTCAGCTGCTCCTCCACGCAGGAGAAGTCTGCATCACATAAGCTCTTAATATGCATTAGACGTCGAAAAATATCTCGAATGTATGTTGAAATTATAAGACACACTGCAGTACCCAAACTACCGACTGTCCAATAGGTGAGCAGTATTTAGGCGGCGAATGAGGCCCGTGAGCCAGGGGGTGGGTCGGAGGCTGGGCCGGGGCTCTCCGGTGAGTATAGTCTGCACCTGGTAGGAACCAAAACCTTCTCCAGCATCATTTTCTAAACAATTCATGTTTTCCTTTTCTTTTTTTTTTTGCCACTGCCATCATTTTGATATGATTTGGGAATTCCTATTCTGTTACTTTGAGCATCACACTTGTTCCCTTGTCAGTATCACTTATTTGATCTTTTAGCTATTCATGAAGCTTTATTTTTTGATAAGGATTTTCAAGGCAATGTGTAAAGTTCCTGAAAATGTGTTGCTGTGACTTTAATTGTTTTTAATGTACAGATGAGCTTGAGGAAAATTGACCTCGGCAAAGTTAAGCTGTACCATCCAGGAAAAGGCATACTTTTCTCCATTTTCTCACATATTCTGGGGCCTTACTGGAGTCAAAATTTTCTCCATAGAGATCCTGTGTCTTCTCAAATAGGCTAATTCCTAGATGCTTTATATTTTTATTGCAGAAAAAGAGATGGTATTATGTTTTTGACTCGATTTTTCCAGTGAGATTTTGCAGAGACAGATGAACACTGGTGCTTTTTATGTGTTGATTATGTATCTGGCAGCACTACTGAATTTTCTGATTAGTTCAAATAGTCTATCTGTTGGTTCTCTTGGGTTTTTACTTTCTTTCATGGATATTGATCTATCCAACTTTTCTATTTCTTCTTGAAGCCAATTGTGACACTTCATATTTTTTTTCCAGAAATGGATCGATTTAATCCTTTTTAAAGTATTGGCTTGTAGTTGTGAATACTATCCCTTAAATATTTAATTTAAAGCTATTTGCTATATATCTTGAGTTCTTCTGTTTTTATTTTATATCTTCTTTATTTGTATTTTGATTGTGTTCATTATTTCTGTTTTGTTCTCAATTTTATTGAATTTCACCCTGATCTATTCACTTAGGCCTTTCTTTTTTTTTTTTTTTAAATTTGGTATCATTAATCTACAATTACATGTGCAGCATTATGGTTACTAGACTCCCCACATGTGCAACATTATGGTTACTAGACTCCCCACATCATCAGGTCCCCCCCACCAACCCCATTACAGTCACTGTCCATCAGCGTAGTGAGATGCTATAGAATCACTACTTGTCTTCTCTGTGTTGTACAGCCCTCCCCATGCCCCCCCAACATTATGTCTGCTAATCATAATGCCCCTTTTTCCCTCTTATCCCTCCCTTCCCACCCATCCTCCCCAGTCCCTTTCCCTTTGGTAACCGTTAGTCCATTCTTGGGTTCTGTGAGTCTGCTGCTGTTTTGTTCCTTCAGTTTTTTTCTTTGTTCTTATGCTCCACAGATAAGTGAAATCATTTGATACTTGTCTTTTTCGGCTTGGCTTATTTCACTGAACATAATACCCTCTAGCTTCATCCATGTTGTTGCAAATGGTAGGATTTGTTTTCTTCTTATGGCTGAATAATATTCCATTGTGTATATGTACCACATCTTTATCCATTCATCTACTGATGGACACTTAGGTTGCTTCCATTTCTTGGCTATTGTAAATAGTGCTGAGATAAACATAGGGGTGCATATGTCTTTTTCAAACTGGGCTCCTGCATTCTTAGGGTAAATTCCTAGGCACTTAGGCCTTTCTTGCCTCTCTGAGTTGACCGTTGTTCTTTTTCCAGCCCCTTGAACTAAACTCATTTTTCCTAATTAATATATTAAAGGCTTGACTTTTCCTCTAAGAATGACCTTAGCCATGATTCATGAATTTTTACAACTAGTATGTTCATTATTATTTGGCCTTTCTTGGTAATTTCGGTATTCTGAATAATTATTATTTCTCTTATTCTTATTAACTTTAATTTTTAAAGTAATGAGTCTTTTACATTTTCAGACTTTTAAAAAAGTTATCTTGACTACACTGACCTGCTGCAGGTATAACCAGCCCCAAGGGAGCATGACCAGGAGTGGCACAAGGCTAGGTGATGATGGCCTTACAGGAGCTCCTGAATCCTAACAGCAAAGCCACCTCCCACAATAATCCAGTTTGTGGAGGGATTTCTGTTACTTACAACAGAGAACTTCACAGTCTGGGGACGGGGAAAGGCTGTAGATCACAGAGTCTGTGGGTGCCTGGACCATCAGGTGGGGCCAGGGCAGCCACTAGGTCAGGTTCAGGGTCCGGCTTGGTGTAGCCTACAGGGAAGAGTGAAGGAGAGGGGGTTCCCTCCAGGTGAAAAAACTCAGGCAAGGAGGGCGCATGTATTCCTAACAACAATAGCAGTTGAAGTCTCTTAATGAAGCTAGTTCTGTGCCCACCTCTGTTCTTGGACTTTACAGGCACGGTCTGATTTCATCTTCACAACGGCCCGTGGTGTAGGGCTGCAATTATCCTCAAGTGCAGAGACTGAGGCCCAGAGAGGTTAAGAAAGATGCCCAAGATAGTCAGCTAGCAAAGCATAGAGCTGGGATCAACCCCAGTTGGCTCTGGGTCCCTGCTCATAACCACTGTGCTTTCCTGTTTCTCCCAAAGGGGCTGAGTAAAGACTCAACACTTGGCGCAGAGTAGGGGGCTCCCTCTGCTGCCCTACGCTGGCTCCAGGTCTCTGGTCTCTTCCTTGGCCCGTTAGCAGAGGCTGATGCTTTGATTCTCAGTTGGATGGAGTTAAGGGAGCTGCCTGTTTTCTATGTATTTGGCCTTCAAAGAGGGTTCCTAATCCACTGTATGCTCTTTAGGGATCCAGCTCGAATCTGAAACCCCAAACTGGCTTCAGCGAAACATGAAATTTTATTGGTGCCTGTTACTCAAGTGTGTCAGGGGTGGTTTGATCCAGGGGTCAGAGGATGTAACCAGGACCTAGTTTCTCTCTTTTCCTTTCTTGGCTTTGCTTCCTTGGTGCTGGTATATTTTCAGGCATATTCTGTCCTCATGGGCACAGAATGGCTGCCTGGGGCCACATCCTTCCTCATTCATATCCAGTGCAAAAAGTTGAGTCTCTTCTAATTGCTTTCTTATGGAAGGAGAGGCCTCATTGATTTTGATTGGCTTGGGTACCCATTCCTGAGCCAATTATTGAGGCCAAGACAAATGGAATTTGGCAACTGGCATTGAAATTAAGCCCCCCCTCTGGATCACGAAAAGACCACACAGGAAGGCATCCTATATGGAGCAGGTCTGTCTCCACCTGGCTAATGAATGTCCATGCTAAGAGCACGTCATGAGCAGTGCTTGGCTCACGCACACGTTTCCCGGCGTTGGAGTTTTAGTTTCGTGTTGGCGCATTTGTCTGGTTTGCTTATAGCCCTGGATTTTGCCTCTTTATTCTTTAAGCTGCAAAACCACTGTGAACCGGGATTCGGGTGGGAGACAATAGAAAGCAGATGGGATCCAGATCGATGAGATATAAGGTGGTGCTGCGTTCTCTTGCAAGCCCCCTCTCCTCCTTGTTCCAAGAGGGTCTCAGGCTGCTGTGTCCTCCTGCCTCGCGGCTACTTGTTGCCTGGAGACCATGCCTGTCCCTGGCCTTTTGTTTTGCTCACTGAGGGGACTGAGGGGGGCCCTTCCCGAGGGAGGCTGAGGATGGGGCAGTGACATGAGAGGAGGGGCTGGATGGAGAGTCTTCTCCGCTGAGGCGCTACTGTGCTCCATGTCCTGCATTTGCCCTGCCCACCCTTCCCACCTGCTTTGGGCCCCTGAAGTGCCTCAGTGGGTTCCCTGGCCCTTGGCTTCCTCCCTTTGGGGTCTCTGAGGGTCTCAGCTTATGTTCAGCAGCCCGTCACGGTCCCGTACTCAGGCTCTGGAAGGCATGCTCCCTCACCTTTGGTGGCTCTGTGCACTGGACTGGCTTTGCTACAGCTGAGCCATGCCTCTGTAAATGGTCTCTTTATTAACTTTACCCAAATCACCCAGTGTGATGGGCCAGGGTGTCCCGCCAGGGCCCTGGCTGTTACTGGGGTGGTGCCTTGGAGTCCTAATAGCCATGGTACCTAGGCCCTATGTCAGCAGTGTCCTGAGAGATGGCAGGACCTTGGGGGGTGACCAACTAGTACCCCTGGTCACCAGATGCCCGATCTTTGCAAAGGTCCCCCTCACTCCCCACTCAGCACGGGGACTGGAATCCCTGCCTGAGGGAGTCATGGTTGACTTGGGACCCACCATAGGTACCTGTGGCCTGAGGCCTCCCTAACTCGTCTGCTCTGCAAAACCTCCCTGGACTTTTACAGGACCCTTAGGGGACAGAGACAGGGCTGTCAGATAAAATGGAGGGCATCTAGTTACATTTTAATTTCAGATAAACAATAATATTTTAGTAGAAGTATATTCCAAATATTGCATGGGATATACTTACACAAAAAAATATATAGGTTATTTATCTGGGGGTCCTGTAATTTTAGTTGCTAACTCTAGCAACCCTAGTCCAAGAGGAAGCCCTAGTCATGGTGAATTGCAGTCAGCCCAGAGGTGAGGGAGCACAAGGTCAGATTTAATTTGTTTTGGAAAAATGCAAGGCTCCATTTCTTAGTGCCTTGATCTGTGGAGTGAAGTCCATTCTGCACATTCTGAGGGGCTGCCTGATAGAAACAGGAAGTGGGGAAGACACCTGACTGCCCAGGTCTCCTATCTCTTCCCTCCTGGAGGTCCTGAGGAACCCCAGGGATTGGATCCTGGGGCCCCATTGAGAGGGGCCTTAACAAGTTATGCCAGTTTTCTCTTGAGGTAGTCAAGCTGTCAATTACCTCATGCTACTTTGTCTGAGTGTTACTAGAACATCTTTTCTCCCTGATTTCTGAAATACGATATATTCATTATTGAAAACTGGAAAATACAGAGCAACATAAAGAAGAAATTACAAACTGTTTCAGTTCCCCAGCATTCAGAAATAACTGCCACCAGCATTTGTGCATGTCCTTACATTTACACCATCTGTCCACATATTTCTATATGTCTGTGTTACATTTTGAGATAAAGTTTGCATCTACTCTATGCCTGGTTTTATCATTTGCTTTTCACTTAACAGGAAGGAATACATACTCTAGCATTATGGTCACACGTTCTCCTAGTCTTTAAGTTTGTGACTCTGTCAGATTCCACCTTATTAATGGGCCATGATAGGTCAATGATTTTAATTTCCTCAGTCACACAAAAGGCTTTGGTGAAATCAGTTCATTCATTCATTCATTCATGCATTCATTCATTCATTCATCCCACACACTGACAACATGCCGATGAAGGCCTGAGTCCACAGTGCTGAGTGTCTTGGTCACCGCCTCTCACCCTGGACACACGTTTCACTGGCCCTGAGCTGGACTTTGTGCTTGGCCATCACCAGACTCCTCAACCCCTGGAGACTGTTTCAGCAACACCACAGCCTTGTGAACCGCGCCCCAAGAGGTCGCTGCCAATCATGAGAGAGATGAGTCTTATTCTTCTATGTGGTTTTAGGAATCCACGAAAACTTGGCCATAAAAAATTTAATAAAAAAATAACGTGCTGATTCATCCACCACCAGAGTTTACACTGCCGGCTTTGATATCCCGCAGCTGCCTCCCATGGGAAGACAGAATATGCTTCTAGTTAGCTGAGCTTTGAAAGAGAAAGCTGAGTGCTGGGCTTTCTGAGTCTGTTCAGGGTGGGGACCAGGCCAGGTTGTCCATGTTCCTGGGAGGCACACAGGGTTGTGTTCCAGGAGGGGCTGGGGTGCAGAACACCATCCTGCTCACCAACCAACTTCTCATTAGTCTCCTCGACCTGCCAGCATCTTATTTTATTACCTTCATGAAATGGATGGAAATGCGCCACCTCCAGGGAACATGCTGTTTCTTCCAGCTGTACTTCTCTGCCTGGAAGCACTGTGGTCTGGGGCCTGGCACCTGGGCTCTGGAGCCAGAGACCTGAGTTTGAATGCTCAGCTCCACCTGTCATTGGGTGGAGACCTGGGGCATATCTGAGCCTCAGTTCTCGTATCTGAGAAACGGGCATAACAGCAGCTACCCCAAAGGACCATAGTGAGATGAAATGACACGCGGGTGCCCTGAGATCTTAGTTCCTTCCCGCCTCCCTTCTCGATCACCGATTGTGGAACAGTACTACTCAGAATGGCATCTCCCTCTCCACCTCTGAGGCTGTGCTCTCTGTCTTGGTTTGACCGCCCCCACCCCCATCCTGCCCCACCTCCCCGAAATAGGTCCTGAGACCAGGAGTGGAGGGAAGTCATGTATTTGGGAAGCCATCCCAGAAGCACCTGGAGGGGAGACCTGAGCCAGGGAAGGAAGCTAATTCTAGGGAGCTCTGGGGTACCCCACCTGAGAGACCCCAGCTGAGAGGTGAGGCTGCTGGGGGTTTGCATGCCAGCCCCTGCCAGTGATGAAGACCACCCAGGGAGAGGGCAGACTCAGAAGGGGGGCAGGGACAAACCATGAGGGAAACCCACCACTGAAGGGGCAGGTGCTGGGGAGGCCGAAAAAGGGACTGGGAAGGGGCAGCTGGAGCAGAAGGTGATGGCAGAGAGGCTGGAGCCCTAGAGACCATGGGGGAAGAATTTCCAGAACTCCAGGGAGCCGCCCATGAGCTGGGAGTTGAAGTTATTTCGGAAACTTCGCAGAGTTGCTTGGGACCAACTACACACTCTTCCTTCCTGGGACTCTGCGGCAGCCCAGAGCCCTTGAGGGTCTGCCTGGCCCAGATCTGCAGGAGGACCATACTTTTCAGTTTGCACTGGCAGAGGGCTTCCCTGCCCTTGCATCCTGCACTCCAGGCAGGCCTACCACCCAGGGGTCAGGAGCAGTCTAGAGAAGGGGCTTTAAGATACATTTGTCTCGCCTACATGCGTCACCAACAGGGAGCCTGGAGCAGCCAGGCTTTCTAGGCATTTTGTGGTGGACAATCAAGGTTGGGAGGAGTGTAGGAGACTGGCTGTTCTCAGAGCCCAGAGGTGGTCAAAGCCAGGGCGGGGTGGGGGCTGCAGTCCACCTGGGGCAGGTAATTCCAGAGCAGCGGGAGCCGGTGGGAGGAGCTGTTGGAGGCAGCTGGAACTGGCCACAGCTGCTGACAACTGTTTTAGCACCACGTTGGCTGCAGGCTGGCAAGCGCAGGAACCCAGATCCAGCTGTGCATTTCGCCTGGCCAGTTTTCGTGCTGAGGCTGGCAGTCCACGAAGCTGTCCATGAAGGCGATCCCCGTCGTTAGCTGGGGCCTCTTCCCTGCTCTGGCTCTCAGGAGCTTGGAAGTCAAGGGCATCCTATCAAGGCCTGGTACATAGCCAGCCTGGAGGCTATGAGTGTGTGTGTGTGCGTAGGAGACAGAGGTAACCCAGCCTGGCTGTCAGGGCAGAAGAGAGACAGGGGAAGCAGAGCTGATGTCTCAGTTCCCGAGGCCACTCCACTAAGCCTCACGCCTGGCTGGTGCCCAGCTCATGGCCATTTCTCTGGTGTGCGCCGATATGAATATGCAAAGTGTGTCCCAGTCAGGGACAGGGGGCAGGTCATGCCCAGTGAGGACTGAAACGGCATGAATGTCCTTGGGTGCCCTGGAAAAGGCTTTGCCTTTCCCTGCCAATGACAAAGAGCATGTGGCAAAAATTTCTTGGCACATACGGCCAACGTTTGGGAAGCCCTTCCCTTTACGGAGCAATGCTGTAGCTATTACTAAATTGACCTTCATTTATCATCCGCATTTTACAGATGAGGGAACTGAGGCAGAGAGTGTGTTGAGTAACTTACCCTGGGTCACACAGCCGGGAAAAGTCTGAGCTGGGGATTGAACCGGAGGCAAGTTGGAAGGCATCTTGCCTGCCTAGAATCGATGTGGCCCCATCCCAAGCAAGGTGGCTGCTCCCCCCCACGGCGAGTGGACAATGTCTAGTGCTGTCCCCATTTGATACTCTCATCCCAGGAACAGTCTTCAGGAGTAATGGAACTCTGTCCTCAGACTCCAGAGCTTGGGCTCTGCCCTGGGTTGCCCAGGCTGGCCTCCGGCAGGCCCATTCCTGGGTCCAGAGTGCCAGACCCGGATGAGCAGACCTGGGCACCGCTTGGGAAGCCAGGCCACTGGGGCTTGAATCCTTGCTCTACCACTTCTAATTGCAGGATCGCGGCCAAGTTCCTTAACTGGCCTGCGCCTCAGTTTCCCCATCCATAAACTGTAATTGTAATTGGCTGGCTCCCTCTTAGGTTGGAAGAGAGAATCCATCCGTGTGAAGGGCTGGGACGGCACCTAGTGTGGGTAAGAGCTCAGTCCTAGCTATCGTCCCGCCTTGAGCCCGGCACCCCTGGTGGCGCCCTGCCTTCGCCAGCGCCCTTCTCCTTAGGCCCTTGCACAGCATGTTTTCAGGGAGGTCTCCCCTGGGAGAGCCTGCTCTGTTATTTTCCTTCCTGGCACACTGCCTCTGTTTCCTCCAGCGCATTTATCACAGCCCTGGTTACTTCACCTGGTCTTTGTCTGAGCAGGGACTATGCTGGTGTCTATCACAGCAGAGCCTCCGCTTTTGGACAAAACGGACTTTTGTTGAGTGAGTGAGTCTGGCCAGCATCTGGGGAGGCCTTGCCCTGGGCCTAGGTCAGCAAGCTGCCTGGAAGCTCTGGACATGCTCCTTTAGGACTGTCCTGTCCCAGAAAAGCCCGGGGTCGGGCCTCACAGCCTAGCTGCAGCCATGGGATGGTCCCTTTCCCTCTGCTCCCAGCAGCATGTGTTTTCATCCTGGACTCACCGGCTCAAGTGTCCTGGGAGTGTCCCCACCCTGGGCACAGAGCACGGAGGGACTGGCCTTGTTAGTGCTCCTAGAAGGTTGATACCCTGGGAGGCCCCCTGCCTGCAGACCCAAGACCATACTCAGGCTGACACTGTTTGCACAACTCCAGGGAGGGAGGCTGTGAGCACAGGCCTTTCCCAGGCACTTTGAGCTCCTTGGGCTGGAGCCCCGTCCTGGCAGATTCTGGCCCTTTCGGGTCTGAGTGTCAGTGAAGAAGGGTTCCTGAGGCTGGTCCTTGTGCAGTGAAGATGAAAGTCCCTCTGCAGAGCAAAAGCGAAGGTGCTGTTTTCTCTGGCATTCTCCAGTATTAGCTGCATCTGGCATGGAGCCCGGGGGTAAGACCCGGCTTTCATTGTGTGCCTGTGTGGCCAAGCCACATCTCTAACCTGGTGGCTGGGCCGAACTTGCGGGGGGTGGGGTGGGGGGTGGCGGTCATTTTTCTGTTTTGCAAGTAGGGTGCTAGGGCTCAGGGGTCGCAGAGCAAGATGTGGGAGCAAAATTGTAATACCAAGACCCATCCTTTTTGTATTTCCTGGACCCCAGGACACCTGGAAACTCAGGTGGGGAAGCTGTGTCCTGCTTCTTCAGGCCTTGGGAGCCCTGGAGTAGGCGGTGTGGGTAAAGGACTCAGAATGTGCTCTCAGGCCAGTGCCTCTGCTGGAAGCCTGCTGGTGGGCAAAGGGGTCGGCTCTGCAGGCGTCCTCAGGGGCTGAGGGCGGCTTTGACACCTGTACACAGCCCATCAGAAGCCAAGAGCTTCACTGGTGGTGGCCCAGCAGGTGCTTTTCACCAGACTGGAGGCGTGGTGACTCAGTGACGCCAGGTCTGCTCTTCCTAACTGTCACTTTGGGCAAGTGTCTCTCCTTTTTAGGCCTCAGTTTCCCCAGTTGTAAAAGCCAAATAATATGAAATTGACCCCCTGATGCTGCCAAAGGGATTGGAGCTGAGTCAGAAAGGGGTACTAGAACTGCAGCCCCAGATGGAGAAAGCATGGACTTGGAAGCTGAAAGATTTGTGTTTACATTCTGCCCTCAAGTGTCACTAATTGTAGATCCTGAGCAATTTGCGCCTCAGTTTCCTTCCCTGTAAAATGGGGTTTGCATTAGTCCCGCCTTGTAGGCCTGTGTGGAATAAATGACATAATGGCTGCAGATGCCTCACATGGGGCCTGGCACACAGTAAGTGCTCACAATGTCCCCTCTTGTTCTTAATTTTTCTCTTGCACCAGGATCTTGAGCATGATGACTGGGAGAGAGAGGGGCAATGCCAGGGGGCAGCAGAGACAGGGCAATGCCAGGGGGTGGCAGAGACAGGGTAATGCCAGGGGGGTGGCAGAGATAGGGCGGGCCAGGGGGGCGACAGTGCTCTGAGCAGGCTGTGCCGGTGGGCAGTGTCTCTGTGCGCTGTTTGGAATGTGTGTGTTCTGCCCAGCTTCTCCGCCAAAGGTAAGTTCAGAGCAGGCGTCTGTGCAGCGGTCAGCTTTTCCCTGGGTTAAGGGCGAGCAAAGGAAGCAGGTTTCACCCACTTGTGTGCGGCAGCGTCCTGGGGCCTGCGTGCGCTGGAGGGAGAGAGGGACAGAGGGAGGCAAGAGTGAGAAAGGGGAGCCAGAGATGCATGTGATGGATGTGTGCGCTGCATATGACCCCCGCAAAGGGGTTAAGTTAGATTTGGTTTTCAGCCCTACTCAGTCATTATGGAGTTCTCTCCACACGCCATTGGGGTCTTCAAGAAAATAGGCTTCTGTGATCCTGAGAAGTGGGGTAAGCCCTGTTAGTTTTCACGGGTGGCCCTCGGTCCAGGGTTGAGTGGGTCCTGGGCTGGCCATAGGTCGCGCTCAGGGGCAAGGGACTCAGTGGTCTTGTTGGAGAGAAATGACCCCGTGAGTAGGGGGACACTGGTTGGGCCCAAAGGGGCAGTCCAGGGGACGTGGGGCGGGAGGCCCTGCAGGGGCCCGGCCCTCGGCTGTGCCTACCTCCAAGTGGATGAGGAATGTCTTCCAGAGACGATGCTAAAAGTAGATCTATGGACGTTTTGGGCACCAGTGGAAGTGGAACCTTAAAGGGAGTCACGCAGCGCTTTCATGCTGACGGCCTATGGGGCTGGTAGCTTGTCTCAGGGCCCACAGGTGTTTCTCCCTGTGGGCAGCCTGTCACCGAGCATAGATGGCTTTGTTGGAAATATTTTCTCGGCAGCCGTTACCTACCCCCAGAAAACTCTCAAGAGGCAGCACTTCTGACGCTGTGACTTGGTGATGATGTGACGTGGTGTCGGTGTGACATGATGACAGTGTGACCTTTGAGGCTGTGACTCCCCTGAGAGAGACCTGCAAGGCTTGGCAGGCCTGTGGCCTTGATCCACAAAGACATACTTGCTGCAGTCCCTTCTTGCTTTTTGTCTTGTTCCCCATCCACTGCCGACCCTGATGCCCTGGGGGAGGAGCCTCCAGTGTGCCCACAGGCAGGGCCCCTGCCCTGAACTCCTGACTTTTAAGTCCAGGCTTTGTAGCTGGAGGGAATTCTGGAGGCTACATCTGGTCCAGGAGTGATTTCCCCACCTTCCTTGGGCCACACTTTGGGGGTCTCTGGTTACCCTCAGTAATGTGACAGAGGCTGCCTCAGTTTCCCTATTCACCTCCTGGGCTTTATGAGAGTTCCCACCTCTTGGTGCCCTTGGAAGGCGAGATGAGACAGAGTGTGCTCAGTGTGGTGGACGTGCTGATGTCGGCAGCAGCCGCAGGCCATTTGCCCACACTGTGAGTTTATGCTAGCGCACTCAGTTGTGGGCTTGTAATCTGAGATCAGCTGGAAACTGGGGAGACACCAATCCAGAGTGGTGTGGGCGTCTGGTGCCCGGCCAGCCTTGTCTCTGGGAACGCGCACCACACAGAGCTGGGGTACTCCTGCTCCAACTCCTGGTCCGTGAGCAGACGCCTAATGAACATCATGTCATATTGAGCTGCATTAAATCAGCAGTGGTACAGGAGGTGGATGAACCCTGCTCAACCTTCCTATTTTTTACCTCAGTGGTGGCAACAGCTAGCACTCAAGGGGCACCGGCTACTTGGTCATGCACCGTGCAAAGCATTTTACACTCATTATAACACTGAATCCTCATGGCAGTGCTGGGAGTTATTATTACAATAATAACAAAGTCCAGTTATTATTGTCCTAATTCTACATGCGAGGACATGGAGGTTCAGAGACCACGTGACTCACTGAGGCCTCCCAGCACGTGCCCCCCACTGGCCTCCTGGCTGCCTCCTTGGCAGGGCTTGTCCCCTGGGGTGCAGAGCTTGGAGACCAGGATAGCCCTCCTGAAACTTGGCTGTGCACGGAGCCTTCCTGAGTGTCCCAAGCCCGCTCAGGGCTGCAGGCAGGGGATGTCCTTCCTGTTGCTCTGGGTACGCACTTGGCTACAGTGGTCTCGGCAGGGAGCCGGACCATCCGCTCTGGGGAAGGAGGCAACGGTCATTCTGGGCAGCCTCAGGCCAGAACCGAGCACAGTTGCCGATGGGACCTGCATGGACACCTTTACGAGGGTTTCAAGCAGCCTGGAGGCCCTGGCAGCTGTGGGGCAGCACCAGAGCGTTTCTGCTCCTGGCTGGCGGCTGTGGCCTCAGCTCCGCCAGGCTGGTGTGGCCTGAGGAGCAGGCTGCTCAGGAGAGCAGCCATGACCTGCAGAGCGCGCTTCTCTCCGGGAGCCTGTCGGCCTCAGGAGGGTGTTTGTACGAGCATGCCTAGACAAACATAAATCTTTTCAAAGTAAACAATTTGATGGGGAAAACATATTGGTTAAGTCATGGGAAAGTGGCAGGTCATGGCAGAAAAATGTCAGCATTTGGAAGCTTTACAAGGATGGGGCAAGATGCAAACACAGCTCCGCAGACCCACTTTGGACCCTGAGATCCCACAAAAATGATCCAGCAGGTGCTCACAGAGGAGCAAAGATTCATGACGGGAAATGGGAAATGACGTTTGTAGACCATGTATTTCGTGCAGGTCCCAGGCCTGGGGAATTTCTGTAGGGTCTGGGCTCAGACTTGAGGTCAGATCTCAGTATAGTCAAGGGGCAAGTTACCCTCCATCCCTGAGCCTCAGTTTCCTGGCCTGAAGAATGGGGTGACACTTGTACCACATAGTGTTGGCCCAAGGCTAGAAGAGAACGTGCACGTGAACTGTGTGCAGTGTCAGCCCTGAGTGCCCCTGAATGGTGCGGTCCCTGTCACTGTTCACACCAGTCATGACTTTGCTGCCACCTGACATCCGGAGGAGCTGTGTGTGTCGAGGGACCCCCGGGGCCCCTGGTTCCTCTGGGAGGCCGCCCCCGAGTTGTGTGCCGGGAGGTCTTGGTGTGTGCCATGGTGCCCGGGACACGCTATGGCACCTGCTTATGGGCTGGGAGGTCTTGGGGGCAGGAAGGGCCTGTTGGGCTCTCCCCTTGCTGCCTGCAGTGGCCTTCCCAGTACCCAGAGAAAGTGCGCCAGGGCTGTTGGCTGGGGTGGCTAAACGCAGGGATGAGTGGGGGCACACGAAGCCCTCCCACTGCCCTGCCTTGCGATGCCATTTCTTCCCCCTCTTCAGGCTGTGCCGGTGACTCCTGAGGGCTTGCGTTCAGCAGCTCAGGAGTAGGAGGCTGTTGGCACAGCCTGGCCCGCTCCCTACTTTCTGCTCACCTTGCATGACTGTGAGACTCGGGGGGGTCTCTGATCCCTTTATTGTGGAAGGAGTGTGTGGGCTTGTCTGAGCTACCGTAAGCGGGTTGCCCACACAAGCCGGTCCTGCTGGATGGAGGTACTCAATTATGCCCCCAAACTGGGGCTGTTGCCTCACACTTGGTGCCTTATGGGGAGGCACGGTGGCTTCTGGGCAGAGGGTGACATGCTCCCAGTGACGGCTGTTGTACATTGTGTCTGCCACCCTGGGTTCATATGGTGAGTCCCTAACCCCCAGTGTGATGGTATTTGGAGACACCTTTGGGTGTCCTTTAGGTCATGAGGTGGGTGGAGACCTCTGAAATGGTATTAGTGCACTAATAAGAAAAGACACAAGCAGGATGGCCCTTCTCTGCACGTCGCAGTGAGAAGGTGGCCGTCTGCAAGCCGGGAAGCGGCTCTCACTAGACACCAGCCACACTGTAGTCTTGATCTTAGAGGTCTAGCCTCCAGAACTGTGAGAAATAAATTTCTGTTGTTTAAGCCACGTGGTCTGTGGTATTATGTTATGGCAGCCTGAGCAGACCCAGAGAGTGACCCTCTAGGACAGAAAGGGAATGACTTCTGCTCAGGTACTGAGGGCAGGCGAAGCTGCCCTGATGGAGGGTCTGAGTCATGGTCATCCCTCAGAGGGACAGAGGTCAGTGCCCTCCACCTGGTACACGCCTGCCCCTACTGCCGGGTGTCAGACTAGCCTGTAATGGGCTCCTGGGGACCCTGCCCCCAAGCAGGAAGTCCTCAGTTAGGGCCAGGCTGGGCAGAGACACTGTGAGGGGTACCCTGATGGGACATCTGGGATTAAGGCTTCTCCAAGTCCCCAGTGCTGGATGGCGGTGGCATCCAGAAGGGAAAATCCAGGGAGAGGGGGAAGGACATGGATTGGGCCAAGAGGCAAGCCCCTTGGAAGTGTTGCGGGAAGTACAGAGCTAGGAGAAAGTTGCCTTCCTGTCTGTGAGGGAGTTTCAGAGTTGGAGAAATAACGAAGGTTATGCGAAAATTTTGCTTTTTAAATTAGTATTTTACTGTATCTAGAGATGAAAAAGTTGCTGGAGAGGGAATGTGGGAAGAGGCCACATTAAATCCCACCGTGCAACAGTGCTGTTACCCACCTCCATCCACTTTTTCTGAATAAAGTCTCCCTAGGTTGCTGCGAGCCTTTGGGTAATTTCCAGCACTCTGAAAAGGTGGATTCTGACCCTTTCTGCCTGGGTCTCATGGCTGTTATGCAGAAGATGCTTTTCATGCCTCCTTGTTCTCCTAGTTTTGCTGATGTCACCTCCTCATTTTTGTTTCTGCATGAAGAACTTCCTTTATCATGTCTTGTAGGGCAACTCTGCTGGCAATGAATTATCTCAGGTTTTTCAAATCAGAAACAGTCTTTATTTTGTCTTCTCTTTTGAAAGGTTTTTTCCCCCCCCTACTGGGTATGGAATTCTGTGTTAAATCTACAGATCTCCCTTAGGGAGAATTAGCATCTTACCTTTGTGGGTCTTCCAGCTCGTGGCCATAGAATGTCTCTTGATTTATTTAGGGCTTCTTTGGTTTCTTATGTCAACATTTGTAGTTTCTAGCATACAGATTCTCTCCATGTTTTGTTATATTTATGCCTAAGTATTTTTTTCAAGATTGTGTAAATCTTATTTTTAAATAAAAGTTTGACTTCTGTTTCATTTTTTTTTAAATAATTTATTTTGGTATCATTAATCTACAATTACATGTGCAATATTATGGTGATTAAACTACCCCCTTCATCAGGTTTCTGTTTCATTTTTAAATGAAATCTGTTCATGACCAGTATACAAATGTGACTGGTTTCTGTGTTGACGTTTTGTCCTGCAACTTTGCTGGACTCACTAGCTGGTTCTGAGATCTTTTTTGGGGGCCATTTCCTTGGGCTGATAGGACAGACAGCCATATTATCTGTAGTGGGCAGATTCATTTCTTCCTTTCCAGTCTGTATGTCTCTGTTCTTTTTCTTTCCTCATCACACTGGCTAGGACCTCCCTTAGGCTGTTGAATATGAGTGGTGAGATTGGACACTGTTGGTCTTGATATGGGAGGAAGCACCCAGGATTCAGAGCATAAGCACAGAACTCTACCTAGAGATGACAGGGTCAGCTTGCAAAGAGCTGGTGGACTCATCTCTGCCTAGAAACTCGTCTACTTTCCAAGGGTGTGTGCGTGTTATATATCCAATGGGACGTAACGCTACATCCCTGGCCACTGGGCTTTCGTGCAAACTCTAACACAGGTGGAACTTTTCTGCTTCCTTCGTCACTTCCAGAACTATGGAGCGCTGGCCTTTTTTGTAGGTTAGGCTAACAGGTGGCGCGTTGGGAGGGCAGAGCAGAGGTGAATGTCGTGCCACCATTCCAGAGTCAAAGGCAGTCAGTCGGAGCTGACAGGGCATGTTCATCAGGTGGTAGGTCCTTCTCCCTGAGACTGGGGCTGGACAGAAGCCCTTTCCTCAGGATTTTGATCCCCTGCTCCTCCATTCTAGCTGTGAGCCTGGAAGACTGGCTGGGGGCAGGGATGAGGAAGAAGTGAGATTCTAGGGGGCGTAGAGGGCTTCAGTGGAGGAAGGGACAAAAGTGAGAAGGAGGAGGAGAGGGGCATCCTTTCTGCCCGTTCAAGGAGTGCTCACTGGCCCAGTGGGACACTTGGGGAGAATTAAAGGAGTATTTGGCCTCAACCTCTGGAATGCTGTGGGTAGTGAGCACTCTAATAGGTAGGCTTCTGTGGGCATAGCAAATACCCAGGGCAGAGCAAAGGGGTCCTACACTCCTTTCCTAAGGAGTGCTGCAGGAGTCAGTCCTTTTGTGCCTGACCGTGAGCCTGGCTGAATCAGGCACTGGGGACATGAGACGAGTGGGACCAGGTCTCTGTCCTCACGGAGCTCAAATAGTCAACCCTGTGTCAAATCCTTATTCTGAGTCTTCGGGGCAATTCGTTCTATGGAACGTCGCTGTGGGTGGCACAGTCCGCTCTCTGGCTCCCTGGGGAATATCTAAAACATGGGAGGGGCTGGTTTGCCTTCTGTCACATCTTACCGATAAATTTAATTAACTCAAGGCAACATTTGCCAGCACTAATTCCAGACCAGGAGCACGGAGTGAAGTGTGCTGGGGAATTCTTGGCCGCTCGGGACTCTAACAATTTGTTCTGGATGGCCGAAGTGGGCAGAGGCTGCACCTTTGGGCTCTCTGGCTGGTGAGGTGCTCCATGACGCAGACCTGCTCGAGGTTTCCAGCCTAAATCACAGGCAGAAGCGGTGTCCTGCCTTCCTGTGCCTGGAGAGCCACTGTGGGTGAGGGGCAGGCTCATCCTCGGCACGCCTGGCTCTGTGTATAAGGAGAGGGGAGAAGAGTGCACAAGGCAGTCCTGAGCGTCGGTTACTGTTCCAACCCAAACTGAACCAAAAATCCAGCTCGCACTGGTCTAAATAAGTGAATGTGTGAATGAAGACACACATGAAGGCATCAGTCAGCTTATGTGACGGAAATGTCCATCACTGATGGTTCCAGTGCCACCAGAACTCGGTCTCTCTTTTTCATTTTTTCTCTTCTCCTTGCTGGCTTACTTCTCAGGCTCTTGATGTTGGCAGGACGGCAGCCAGCAGCATCAAGTTCATATGCTCCCAGAGTCAAGTACAGCAGAGCGGAGAGAAGGCCTCTGGGTGCTGGCAAGATGAGCCAGAGTTGCCATGAGACCCAGTTTGGCCACAAGTAAGCACACGCCCAAAAGACCTGAGAGCGTGTGTCACACAAATGCTGGTGCGTGAGTGTTCCTGGCAGCACTGTTCACAATAGCTGAAGAATAGAAAGAACCCAAGTATCTATCAACCAAGGAAAGGATAAATAAAAAGTGGTGTATTCACACAGTGCAATATTATTTGGCAACAAAAAGATTGCAATAGCTCTATGCACATGGATGCTGTGGCAAGGATACAGAGGGAAGGAGAGGTGAGCAGACGTGTCCAGTGGGCCTGTGTCTCATCTGGGCGGCCCATGCTGCTTGGTCCGCAGAAATCCAGGGCCCCGGGTGGGAAGGAGGGCTGCAGGCAAGGCCTGGGCTGGAGTCCGCAGAGCAGAGGACGGGCGTGCAGGGGCGTGGGGGATCTGATCAGAGAGGCAGGGTCCCAGGTTTCTGGGCAACACAGGTCCTTGGGAAGGACCAACAAGCCCGTCATTCATTCTCTTATTCATTTAGTTTATTCTTCTTGTCTTTTCATTCAGGCAGCAGACATTCATGAAGGTGCCGTGTCAGGGACTGTGATATGCTAACCGGGTCCCTGACTGGCCCTGTGGAAATCACAGCATGGAGAGGCAGGCAGAGAAGCCTACAGGCATTTCCTTCCCAGAGTGATGGGGGCAGCATGGGGGTGGGGAGTGCAGGGGGCTCGGGAGGGAGGAGGGGCCCCTGTTCCTGTCTGCTGGAGATCAGAGAGGGCTGCCTGGAGGAAGCAACACCCAGGCTGAGACCTGAAAGGCCGGCAGAGGACTGGTGTGATGTAGGTGGGGAGGGGTGTCTGAGGTAGAGGGAAGGGCGTGTGCTAGGCCCGGAGGCGGGAGGGGGTGGGCAAGCGTCTCCATGAGCATTGAGGAGCCCAGGCTCGGGCTGCGTTTTGGGAGTCCTGGACCTCATCCCCGCCAGGGTGATGGAATTTTGATCTCTCCTCCCCCCATGGCTAAGGCTGCTGAGAGTCTCTCTCCTGGTGCTGATGGTCTTAGGCCTGGGGGTGAGGATTCAGCTGTAGGGGGATGGAACAGACTCTGCTTTGGGGCCAGGGGCATCCAGAGCAGGAAGCCAAGGGGTCCCTGACCCTGGGACTGAAGTCCTGGGCGTGTCCGGGAGGCTGCCACGGCCAGAGGCATCTACAGCTTCTGGAGGGAGCCTGGCCTTTCTGAGCCTGGAAAAAGCAACACATCTAGAAGGATGAAGGCGGTTGGAACCCCCAAGAGAGGTTGCTGGGATTTGCATTTGTGAACCCAGAGATGACAAGTGTCCTTCCTAATTCCAAGATGGTGGGAGGACCCAGGGAGATGCGAGCCTGGACACGTGGGCACGGGCTGGGGCAGGGGGCCTTCTTCTCGGCCAGCCTCATCTGCCAAGGGGACGGCTGGAGAGCAACGAGGTTTATTTCCCTCCCGACACTCGGCCAGGGCTCTGGCAATTTAACTCGCTTCCATTCCGCTGAGCACCTTGGTGTGGATGAAGGAACATGACGCATCGACATGAACAAGCTGCAGGGCCCAGAAGGTGGTATGTGGGCTGCAGGCACCGATCGGCCTGGCCTCCCGCCCGCCCTGCCTGCCTACCTCGTAGCCTTGCTGGCGGATGGTCAAACAGTGCAGACGCGGCCCGGGAAGCAGAGGTGCAGGCAGGGGCCTCCTCCGTCCTCATGCTCTCCAGCAGGAAAGCCAGCTCCGGGAGTGCCAGAAACTGACCGCAAATCAATATTTCTCCGTGATAAGCTGCCTCATGCAAGCGAGGTAAGAATATCTGATGAACGCAGGTCCTTTTCCAAGCAGGAAGGAGTGGTTTCAGCATTTTCACCCTCCTCTGCATCCCTCTGAAGCGTGAGGGCTTCACGTGTGCCAGGCAGAGGGGAGGAGGTGTAGGTATCTATTATCATCCACCCCATTTAGGGAGCTGCCAGAAGGAAGGCCTGAGCTCGGTGATGCCTCTGAACCTCACTGCTGGGCTTGGTGCTGGCTCAGTTCTGAGGGTCCTGCCCCCCATCAGCCGAGCAGCCGGTGCCTCTTCCCCCGGAACCTCTGAAGCTGGGGTTGAAGCTGGCCTTCGGGACGAGAGCTCAGATTAGCTTTTTGGCCAGGGTGTATCTGAATGCTCCTCCATGAACTTGTCTGCGGCACTGGTCCAAAGACGGAGGATGTGAAGGGCAGGCGGGAGGGCTGTGTCTGCAGGCTAGGCTCTGGGAGACAGCACAGAGGCAGGGGCCAGTGACCGAAAAATCTTGGACAGGGTCAGCAGCGGGAGGCAGGGACTCACCTGAGCAGAGGCATTAGAGCTGAAGTCATGATAGGCCTGAGGACCTGGGGTAATAGTGGGGCCAGCTTGCCTAAGACAAGAATGTGGGCTTGACTTAGTAGGTGACGGGGGCCACAGAATGTTATTGAGGGAGAGCATGGCATGTATGCTGTGCTTCAGGCAGCCTCCAGTTGCCACGCAGAAGCTGCCTGGGGCAGGAGATGTTAGAGGCGGGAGTCTGGAGGTGGGGTACAGAGAAGGGAAGCCCAACAGGGTGGACTCCTAGGACCTGGAGACAAGAGGGGCAGAGAGAGAGGGAAGGCAGCCGTGCACAAGGGCTCTCTCTCTTCCAGGCTGTGCCCTGGATGTGGTGGGTCGCTCTTCCCTAGGAGCTGGGGAGCCCAGGGAAGGAACAGCAGGATGCTGGGGGAGACGGTGCCAGAGCTCATGGAGCGGGAGGAGGATGAATGGCCCTTCCTGTGGCCTGAGGCTGAGGGCGGAGAATCAGTCCCTGGGCTCTGCCCTTCTCGTTTTGGGGTCTAGAGTGTGTCACTGCCAGGGCAGGTGCCTTGGGGAATACTGGGTGCTAGGAGGCCTCCCAGAATGCCTGTGGTAGCCCTGCCTCCATGACCCCTGCCCCATGAGTGCCCGGTGGATGCTTTGCCAAGCTGATGATGGTTTGGGGAGGCAGTGATTGTAGAGTCTGAACACCAGGACCACAAGGTAAAGAAAGGCAGTGTTGCAAACACATGCACTCAGAACTTACAGGGTTTTTTGTGTTGCCTTCAAAAGATAGAGAATTTGCTCTGTTTCCCTGCATTCATGAGAAGTGTACCTGCGAATGAGCTTCAAAAATAGTGCCTCTCAGAGCTCTGCATTGTGCTTACTGTCTTCAGGGACAGGGACAGGTGTGTGTGGGTGGCCTGTGGGTCCAAGCCCAGGACACACTTAGATCATGGTGGGGAGACAAGGCACGCTGTGGAGGGCATCGTGGTCAGCTGGCTGTGAGAGATGGTGGGTCATGGACCCTGTGCCCCAGGGGCTCAGGACTGGAGGGTTAAATGCAGGGAAGACAGACGTCTTTAGGGGATGGAGGAGATGACACGTGCACCCTGATGCCCTGAGAACCTCAGGGCTCCCTTGGCAGAGTGAATCCCCAGAGACAGGCCTGTGCCCAGATAGGGCTCCACTGAGGGCACCTGACCGTATCATCCAGGCCTCCTTGCTCATCAGCAAGCCGTGGGGACTTCCTTCCCCATTTCCCCCTGACCACTCCCCGCGGCCTTAGCTGTAGAGACAGGAAGTGAGTCCGTCTGTCCTCCACAGGGAGGAGGAGAGTTTCTTAAGTGGTTGCAGCCCAAGGGTGGAAAGAGGATGAATGCTGGGTGCTGAGCAAGCCCCTTGGACTAAACAAACAGGCTCAGACTGTGCCCGGCCCCTCCCCAAACCCGGTCCTCCTGTTCCCTCATCCCACCTGGCCGCACATGCCTGGAGTCGGCCCGTCCGCTCTGCCCTCCCCACCCCCACATCCGATCAGTCACCACGGCCAATGCCAACCTGCAGACGTTCCCTGAGTCCATTCCGTGCTCTCCTCCCCCAGCAGTCCCCTCTGGGCTAGGGAGGTCTCCGAACTGGTCACCATGTCCAGTCCCTCCTTCACACTGTCCCCTGGGGGGTGGTCCTGAAACCCGTCTGCACGAATGGCCATTGCATTGATACTTCCGTACCTTCCCTTGACCTCTTAATGTCTACAAGATGAATTTTAATGTTGGGGCAGGTGGTCTGGATCCTGCTGTTCCCATGTATACACAGAACTTTATGTAGCCTAGGCCCATGGGCAATTCCACGTGTTTTCTTTCTGCCAGGAATGCCTTCATCTCTCCCCTGTCAACAAGTCCTGGTGATGATCAGAGTAGCCATCCCAGAGCAGATGGCATCTTTGCATGTGAGTGACACCATGGCGTGCCATTCATTTGCTAAGGTAGTTGGTAGGTGCAGGCGTGCGTGCGTGCATGTGTGCATGTGTGTTTGCACCTTTGTACTCAGCCTGGTGCCTGGGAACATCCTGCAGCAGGAAAATCTTCCCAAGGCAGCCCTGAGCTGCAGGCCCTGAAAAGTGCACCATGTCTGCAAGGCAAGCTGGGCCCATGTCCTGGCTTTGCCCCACTGCTGGACTTCTAGTCATATCAACCAGCACCATCTGGCATGAGCCTTTGAGAAGTACGTTCATAAGCACAGCCCATGGACCTGCCAGACTGGCCAGGTGCAGGAATCTGAACAATTGCGATTTGCACAGGTCGACCCTCAGACGAGCACAGCACCAATTATTTCTCCATCAGCAGCTGTGCCAGTCTTTTGCAGCATAATAACTGGGAGTTGGGGGAGCAAGCATCTATGAAGGCTTTGGCTGGGGAGCTTTTTCAGCTGTTTCTGTCTTTATCAGCCACTGTCACTCAGCAGGCACAGAAAAGACCTCAGCCAATCTCCTGGGGCCTGCTTATGGCCACCCTGCCGCTCTCCCTGCAAGCTTGCTCCATGCCTGGCACCTGGCCTCGACCATTTTCACCACAGTCCTAAAAGGTAGGTGCTGTGATCCCCTCTGAAAGAAAGAGACAGTAAATATTAGCAGGGGGCTCACAGGGGCTCATGGAAGAGCTGGAGTTAAGCCTGGGTGACTCTTAAACTCTCCCCTTCTGCTATGCTTACTGTCCTCAAGGAGGCAGGGACACAAGCCTTTCATACCTAGCCCTTGCCTATCTCTTCACCCTCATCCCCAGCTGCTCCTTCAGACACCCTCTGCTCTAGGTACATAGAACTTAGGTCTGGAGAGAGCAGAGCAATAGATGCTCTGTGTTCCTAAGGCTGTGTGGGCAGCCAGCATGAGCTGGAGGCTCACCCGGCAAGTAAGACTACAACAAATGGCCATGGATTCTTGCCTTCCCAGATTCACACCTCCTTGCTGTGTTACTTTGGGAACCCTCTCACTCCCGCTCTGGGTTTGGCCACGTGACTTGCTTTGGCTGACAGACTGTGAGCATGTGTCCTAAGTAAAGGGGCTTGAGAAGCTTGCACAGGGCAGCTGGTCCTCTCTTGCTGCTCATGGAGCTCTGCTTCTGGGTGAAGAAGCCTGGGCTAGACTCCTGCATGATGAGAGAGCCATGGCCCAGTTGCATCTGTTGCTCGGTTGCTAACCTGCCAGTTGCCAGACATGTGAATGAGGCATTCTAGAACATCCAGGCACTAGCCAACCCATCACTGACCAAAGGCTCACGGGAAAGCCCAGGAGAGATCAGGTGAGTCAGCCCAAAGCACACGAACTGCCCAACTGACCCACAGAATCATGAGTTACGTAAATGCAGGTTGTTTTAGGCCACTGAATTTTGGGGTGGTTTGTTATGCAGCGAAAGCTAACTTCTGACATTGTATTGTCAGGTTATCGTATTTCAGTTACTATTGCTGAATAACAAGCCAGCCCTGAAGTGAACTGCTTAAAACAACCATTTCATCATGCTTATGGACTGAGCTAGGGATTTGGACAGGGCAGGGCAGGTATGACATGTCTCTCTGCTCCATGATGTCTGGAGCTTGGAAGACTCAGGAGCTGAAGACTTGGGGTACTGACGTCTGGGGCCTGGAATTATCTGGAGGTGTCTCCACTCCCTTCCGGTGTTTGAGATTGTCTGTCAGTGGCGTCTCAGCAGGGGCTGTCATGGGAGCCTCTCCATGTGGCCCGAGTTTCCCTACAGCATGGTGGCTTCCAGGTAATTGGAATTTAATAGCGGCCCAGGGCTCCAAAGGCAAGTATACCAGCTAATGGGGGAAGGTGACTGCCTTTTGTGACCTTGCCTTGGAAGTCACACGGCATCACCTCTCTACTAGTCACAGGCCAGTTACAGGTTGTCCGCTCCCCCCAGATTCAAGGGAGGGGAGTAAGACTCCACCTAGAGGAACTCACGGGGCAGGGAACACACTATGGTCACTTCTGGAAAATACGATCTGCCACTCATTATCTCACCCAATTCCTGCAACAGTCCAGTGAGATAGGGACTATGGTTATCTGCTCTTTTCAGATGAGAAAACTAAGGCTTAGGTGGCTGGCAATGTGCTCAAGGGCACAGAGTTAGTGCATGTTGGAACTGAGTCTAACCAGCCCTCCACTGCCTGTCATAGGCTGCCTTTTGGTACCCCCAGGTGTCAGTCACCCTTGCATCCCTCTCTGTCAGCTTTATGTTTTGTCTCAACTTTAATCGGACACAACCTAATAAGCAGCTGCACTTCTCAATGTCCTTGACCCCTGTTGGGCATCCCTGCCCATTTCCCTGACCCCTGTCCAGGGGCTAGGGGACTGTTAGTGTGGGGGCTCGGGAGAGGGATGAAATCCACATACCTGACTGATCACCATCCTCCCTCTTTCTGCCCAAACAGATCAAATTGGAAGGTACCTAGTAGGCAACTTGAATTTAAATCCTAAGAGGATGGACCAGGGGTTATATCTCTGGATTTTTAAAGATTTATTTATTTGTGTTACGAAGTTATTACTACATGAGTTTTTGCAGTTCACTTTCCTACTTTGACCCTCCTTCCAGCCCACTAAAAATTCCAACTTTGCCCACTGACATTTGCCCCCTCCTTTCCTGGGGAAAAACGGGAGGACCCATATTGGCAGCAGTGTTCTAGTAGAGGCTTTTATTTTTATAACTTTACTGACATATAAAACACACTTGTGATCTGGGTTGATGGACAAAATGCCCATTAACAGGAGAGTGGAGTAGGGTTGCCAGATAAAACACAGGGTACTCTAGTGCATCTGAACCTCAGATAAGCAACAAATACTTTAGCTATAAGCATGTTTCATACTTATAAAAGGGCGCATATCGTAAGTGTACAGTTTGGTGAATTTTCACACAGGAACACATCTCTGGAACCGACGCCCACATCAAGAAACCAACATTCTAGGCCACTCAGATGTTGCTTAGGTCCCCATCTGGGAACTACCCATCCCCCCATCCCAACTTCGAAGAGCTTGGGGAAGTTTTGCCCGGTTTTGGATATCATATAAATGGAAGCATCTGATTTGTATTCTCTTGTGTCTGACTTCTTTTCTTCATCATCATGTCTGTGAGATCCATCCATGTTATGTATGGCAGAATATCCCTCATTTTGGGTAATATTGCTGTCTAAGATATATTTATACTAAAAAATTACTGTTTATCTGAAATCTGAAAAAATTAACTGGGTGTCCTGTATTTTATCTGGCAACCCTATTCTATTCTGTTAATGGACTTATTATAGTTTTCTGTTTGGGCCGTTATGAATAAAGCTAGTGTTCTAGTATGTGTCTTTTGGTGAACATATGGGCTCATTTCTTTTGGGTATTTACCTAGGAGTGGAATTTCTGGGTCACAGGGAATGCGTATGCTCAGCTTAGTATATACTGCCAAAAGGCATTCCAAATGGTACCAATTTACACTCCAACCAGTAGTGTGTGAACGTTCCAGTGGCTCTGCATCCTCGCCAGTACTTGGCACTTTCCACCTTTTTCATCGGATCCTTCTAGTGGCTGTGTCCTGTGTCAGTTTCTTTGTGGCTTTAGTTTGCATATCCCTGAGGACTCATGAAGCTGCCTCTTTTTCATGGGCCTTGTGGCCATTGGGGTCCCTCCTTTGTGAATTGCCTGTTCTAGCGGGTTGCCCAGTGTTCTGCTGCAATACCTGCCGTTTTCTCTATTGCTCTGGAGGTATTGCTTATATAGTTGGGATTCAAATTATTTGTCAGATACATGCCAGCTGTCTTCTTTTGGGGTGTTTTGGGGAACAGTTGAGAGAGGATTTCTGGCTAACTGTGGGTCTGCGGGTGACTTAGAAGTGGGTGCAAAGAGGAGTTTAATAAATATTGGTATGGAGGGTGAATTGGATTTTTCCAATGGCCTTTGAGAGGCACAAGTGAAGACCAGACTGTGTTTTGTCGACTGCCTTACGCATTCTGAGACTTGGCCATGGGGAACCCTTAAATATAATCAGATCTTGAAAGGAGGGGGCAGTTAGATTTCCACTGCATTGAGTTTATAATGTGTCTTGAGAAATTTAACTTGGAGAGATTGAAAGCACTTCCAAGAAATGTGTCTGTGTCCCAGCATAGATTCCATTGCATGTTTCCGTATCTTGAGGGAAGAGAGGTCATCTCTAAGGGAACAGAGATCCTTGTTTTTCATAGAGGGATAATCACCTACCCCAAATACCCACTTGATAAGAATAAAATGTGTAGTATTTGAACACTAGTGGCATCTAAAGGGTACACTTAATTCATAAATCAAGGCTGCTCAGCAGATATTTATGGCAATTCTTGCTGGAGGAAATATTAAAATTTGTTAGAATTATAAATGCTGTAGCACGAACCACCACAGTCACCAGTCGTAATTGATGACTTCCTCTTGGATGTATTGAATAAATTAATTTCATTGCTATACAGTTGACATTAATATGCTTTTATAATTAATTTAGTTCTGTGAGCTGCTTTGGGTGCCAAGATTTCATTGGAGGGAGAAAATGGCTCAAGGAAAAAAGTGACACATAAAGAATAATTTCGAAATCAAATAAAGAATAACATTCTGAAAGGCAGCAGCAGGCTTGGTGGGGCATTGTCATAAAACAGGGCAGTGGGGAATTGTTGGGAGGTGGATAAGGTCAGGACTATGAGAGTGTTCCCGACGCTGCTGCATTCTCATGGGGCTCCCTTGTGGGTGGAGTCTATGGCTTAAGAACTGCATATGTGGGAAAGCCTCCCTCTTCAGTGGGGATCATGGAGCTCTCCTGAGCCTGGAGCCCTCCGTCTCCAACACTGGTCTCAGAAGCAGGATTCTGAGGGGCTCCAGGAAGGGACCTCAAATGATCCGGGGTGCTGATTTCTTGGAAAGCAGGCTCCCTCCCAGTGGGGTCTTTACAACTGAACAACTGAAAAATGATATTTATGGGCCCTTTCTTCTTGCAAGGCACTATGCTAAATTCTTTACATTCATTGTGTCAACAGGATTGTTTCTTTCCCCTTAAAAATGAACCTTTACCTTTATCATGTTACAAAATAATGCCTGTGTTTTGGGATAGTCTTTAGGAAATACAGTTCAGGACACTGAGTCATGCTTTCTTGGGGCGTGTGCTGCTCCCTGGGCTCCGTTCAGGGGGTTGGTAGCAGAAGCCCTGTACACTGGGGGTTGGTAGGCCACCGACTATTTTCCCACAAATTTCCTTTCCTTAAAAGGACCCCCAGAATGTAGGGAGAGAATCTTTTATGCTTATCCTTGCCCAAGTGTTTGAGTAAAGCATAAGATTTAGGCACGGCCTGATTTAAAGAGTCATATTTCTTTATGTCAAATTAATTTATTCTGTGAGCTGCTTTGGGTGCCAAGATTTCATTGGAGAGAGAAAATGTCTCAAGGAAAAAAGCGATACATAGAGAATAATTTCAAAATCAAATAAAGAATAACACTCTGGGAGGCAACAGCAGGCTTGGTGGGACATTGAAAATCCCCTCAAATACGGCCAGTTCAGATGCACTGTGGGAAAGAGAAATGATCTTTGTCTAATCCTGAGAAGCACCAGGCGAGGGCTCTGCACAGGCATGGTGAATGCCTGGGAGCTGACGTTCAACAGCTAGGAAGTTTGATTGAAGAAAATGATCCCCAAACACAATTTCCCCTGATTTAATGTTTCGTCAATGCAGTCGACTCTGACTGAGCACTAGCCACATGCCAAGCCTTTGAGAAGATGTTGGTGGAGGCTGCGTGGTGTGTATGTGTACAACCACATGTGAGAATGCATGTGATGGTGCACATGTATGCACATATGTGGTTGATGGTGTACATGTTCAAATACATATGCATTGTGTTCACCTGTGTGAACACATGTGCGTGAAATTGTGACTGTATATGAGTGTATGTGGGTGTATGTGAGCATATGGATTGTGTTTGTGATTGTGCTTGGGAATGTGTATGTGTGTATGTGTTGGGTATGTTTTTTTGGTATATGTATCTCTTGTGTACAGCTGTGTGCATGCATGTGTTGTATGTATATATGCATGCGTTTGTGAAGGCATGTTGTGTACATGTGTGTTGTATGCATGTTGTGCATGCATGTGTGGTGTGTGCATGTATGTGTGTTGTGTGTGTGCGTGTGTGCGTGTGCATGTGTGAGGTGGAAGAGGGGGGCATGAAGAGGTGAACAGGACACGGTGTCCTGCCCCAGGAGCCTGTGGCTTTGCCACAGAGTGGATACAAGGCTTATGCCCATCACCCTCATCCTTTGATGTCCAAACCCGCTTGACCTCCCTCCCGCCTCTCCCCTCCTGTGCTGCTGCTGTGGCTGTTTGGCTTCCTCACCCTGCTCCCAACTCCCCACCCATGATGCTTTTGCTTTGTAGGGCCCTTTGCCCAGAACACCTTTGCCCCCCTTTCCTGCAGCTCAGCCCTGCCTACCTGTGGTGGGGAGATGACCCTGAAATCATCGCTGGCCCCATGTTTTCTACCCCCATCACCTTAGAGTGATTTTGAAGTGGTTCCAGCTGGGAGGCAGCTGGGTGTCATGAGTGTGGGTGCTATGTGAACACCATGGAGGAGCAGGTCGTGTGTCAGTGTCTAAAATGATAAAGAAGTGTGTTTCCTACAATTGTTTAGCATCAATCTAGAGGCTGAGGTAGTGGAGGGAAAACTACTCTAGAGAACAAATGAAAACTATCAGCTGAGCTGGGGTCCAGAGTACTGGGAGGGTGGGTGGGGAGCCCTTGGAGGGGGGACCCCGCTCTTGGGGTTGGTTTGCATAGCTGGTGACCTTGGTTAGGCTCCCGATTATGGCTTCACACATGAGGCTGCAGGCATCCGAGGGAGGAAAGCTGCTGGCTCACCGCTGAGATGAATCAGTCTGCTGGACACTTCCACCTCGGAATTGGGTGAGAAGACGCACTGCCAATGGCTCTGAGGAGCCCAGACAGCTTGTTGATCATCATGCTGGGCAGCCCAAGAGGTTAATGCATTCTCTGGCCTTACTGCTCTCTCCTTGGAGATGAGGAGGATAAATCGCTTTTCCAAAGCCAGCATTTCCATTCTCGGTCTAGGTCCCTCAAGGGGACTTGGAGCAAAATGGTCACAGGTGTGGCCAGCAGCCTCCACGACGGCGCCTTCTCATGTTTGGGCTCCACGATCCTCTGGACTCACTGATTCTCTTCTAGTAATAGAATATTGCCAAGATGTCAGTGACTTTCAGGATTAAATTATAAAGACTCTAGCTTCTGTTCTGATGCCTAGATCTCTCTTGCTCTCAATCCTGAATCACACGCTGCCATGTTGTGAGGACACTCAAGTGGAGGGGCCCTGTTATGGGCTGAATTGTGTCTCTCCATAATTCACGGGTTGAGATCCTAACCCCCAGTACTTCAGAATGGGACTGTAGTTGGAAATAGAACCTTTAAAGAGGTAATCAAGTTAAAATGAGGCCATTAGGGTGGGCCCTAACCCCATGAAGACCTGTGTCCTTATAAGAAGAGGTTAGGACACAGACACACACAGAGGGATGACCATGTGAGTTCATAGGGAGGAGGTGGCTGTCTGCAAGCCAAAGAACAAGGACTCAGGAGAAATATCCTGCTGACACCTTAATCTCAGACTTCCAGCCTCCAGAATTGTGAGGAAATAAATGTCTGTTGTTTAAGCTCCCAGTCTGTGCTACTTGTTATGGAAGGCCAAGCTGACTAATACAAGCCCATTACCACATCAGCGAGCCTGGAGGCACATATTCTAAAGTTTGTCAACAGCCACCTGAGTGGCTTGGAAGTGGATTTCCCAGCCCTGTTGAATCTTGATGTCTAACTGCAGCGCTGGCTGACAGGTCTCATGGGAGACCCTGACCCAGAGGCATCCATATCTGGATTCTTGAGTACTGTGAGATAATAACTACTGGCTGTTTTAAGCTGTTAAGTTTTGGAGTAATTTGTTATATAGCAATAGAGAACTTATATGCTTTCTCATTTTTCATGGCTAGGATGACCATATATTCTAGATAACACCAAGACACTTTTGAGAGTGTGAGGAGATTCTAAAGTAATTAAGATTTCATATATTTTGAAAATATTTACTTCTTGACAGACAGATTGGTTTTATATTGGTGTTATTAAGTGGTTCTATTAAAAACTGTTTTTAATAAAATTCTTTCTAAAACAAAAATTAACATATATTCATGTACAATAAAGTAAAATTTAAAAAGAACTTTATATGGATTATCTGAATATAAAAAAATAACAACAGAATAGTGTACTTTAATCAGTTTCTTAAGCCATGTCTATCTCTAATATGATGTCAACAGTATTAAGTTTTTTACCCCAATATGCTCTTATCATGTATATTCTATTTTTTCCTGAAATTTCCCTTGTCTTCAAAGAAACATTTGTGGGTTAGTAAGTTTGAAATTATTGACACCTTCAATCTAATCTTCATTTGGAGACCATACTAGGGAAAGAAAATTCTCTTTATAGGTGTTGAGGTACTTAGTCAACTCATGGCAACTGAGGGGGATTCTCAATGCTTATTTTTTGGCATTAAAATGTGAAAACTTTTCAGCCCAAATATTTCACCAGATGCTGCCTTTTTGCCTCCTTTCAGAGTACCTTTCTTCAACAGATATTTTTATAAGACAAAATTCATCAAATAAATTGTCTTTGTGATTCTTTTGAGTGCTTAATTAAATTTAGATGCTGCAAAATTATAGGCCTTTTCAGCTTCATGCTCTTCTGGGACAGAATGTAATTTTTTTTCTGATTAAAAATAGAAGCTACATCAAAAGAGTCTTCTTACAAGTCAAGATATTCTGAAGTACTATTTTAGAATTTCAATATTGAGCTCTCATCAATTAATGTGTTCCAATTTCTTCCCTGTTTTTTAGGGATAAGTTCCAATGTCTTCATTTGCAAGCTTTGTTTCCAATTAATGCAATTCTTTGAAAGCCTCAACAACTGAAAGTTCATGTGTTGAATAATTTGATCAAGGATCTTCAATTTTTTGAAAAACATGTATCCAAAATTTAAGGGACTCATTTACAAAAAGGTTCGATGTCATTGTAGATTGAATTCACACTCAGGTTGATATCAACAGCTCCATCTGTTCTAAAGTCTGATAGATGACAGCAGAAAAAGAAAGCACATTAAGCCATGCTGAAACATGTTATTTTTTTTATTTTACATTGTCACAAAATGTTGGCAACTACAGTTTTTACTTAAATTGTTAGAATATCACAGCCTGTGGATCTGATTATGAATTGTATGTGCACCATGACCAATTCCCAGTAAATTTCTGCCTCACAGGTTTCTTAATAAGGATGTTGTTTTCACCATGACATTGAGCTCCGCCAAAAATTGTATTGTCACCGCAAAAACAAGTACTGTTTAGCTTCAGTGTCAACTTCAGTAGTATTCCTGATAGTCTCAGATGATTCACAACAAAGAAGACTTCCGAAAGCTTTATTCTGAGTCCACAACTTGGGTAAAAAAATGGAAACATTATAATTAACTGATTTTCTATTTGAAGGATCTCATGACAGCAAAAAAAAAAAAAAACAAAAAACCCTTGCATCATTTTACCATGTGTATAATTTTTTTGATGAAGCCAACATATAAACAGAGATAGCTTCGCTTTTTGTACATGAACATGAATGGATCTCACTTTTGAATGATGCAGAAAGTGGTAAAAGACTGTGTCTCCTTAGGAAACACTGGATAAAAATGTATTATATATATTTTAATATACATATTAATATATATATTTTCCTTTTTATTGAAGTATCATTGATATACAATTTATATTGGTTTAAAATATACAACACAGTGGTAAAACAGTTATCCACATTATTAAATCCTCACTCCAACTAGTGCAGTTACTACCTTTCAGCATAGGAGGATGTCACAGATTCATTGGTTATATTCTCCATGTTGCACTACCATCCCTGTGACCAACTTATATTGTGATTGGGAATTATTGTGCCCCTTTATTCCCTCTCCCCCAGTCACCCACCTATCCCAGCCCCTCTCCCATGATAACCACTAGTCACTTCCCAGTGTCTATAGGTCTACTGCTGCTTTGTTCATTCTTTTTTGCTTTGTTTTTATATTCCACAAATAAGTGAAATCATATGGTATTTGCCTTTCTCCACCTGGCTTATTTCATTGAGCATAATACCCTCTTGATCCATCCATGTTATTGCAAATGGCAGGATTTCTTTTTATGGCTGAATAATATTCCACTGTGTATATGTACTCCCTCTTCTTTATTCTTCTGCTGATGGACACTTAGGTCACTTCCATGTCTTGGCTATTGTATATAATGCAGTGATAAACATAGGGATGCACATGTCTTTTCAAATCAGGGATTTTATTTCCTTTGGGTAAATTCCTAGAGGTGGAATTACTTGGTTGAATAGTATTTCTATTTTTAGTTTTTTGGAGAACCTCCATACTGCTTTCCACAGTAGCTGTATCAATTTACATTCCCACCAAAAAATGAGGGTTCCCTTTCTTCACATCCTTGTCAACACTTATTATTTCTTGTCTTTTGGATGTTGGCCATCCTCACTGGTGTGAGGTGATATCTCATTGTGGTTTTGATTTGCATTTCCCTGATGATTAGTTATGTGGAACATCTTTTCATGTGCCTGTCAGCTGTCTGAATTTTTTTGGAGGAATGTCTGTTCAGCTCCTCCACTCATTTTTAATTGGGTTTTTTTTTTGATGTTGAGGCATATGAGCTCTTTATATATTTTGTATGTTAACCCCTTATTGGATAGATCGTTTATGAATATATTCTCCCATACTGTATGTAGGTTGCCTTTTTTGTTCTGCTGATGGTGTCCTTTGCTGTACAGAAGCTTTTTAGTTTGATGTAGTCCCACTTGTTCATTTTTTATTTTGTTTCCCTTGCTCAAGGAGATGTGTCCAGGAAAAGACTGCCCATGCTTATGTTCAAGAGATTTTTGCCTATGTTTTCTTCTATGAGTTTTATGATATATATTTTTTCAAAAAGTCATTGAAGAGCTGCATGGATGAAAACAAGTTATATATCAGGGAGAAGGGTCAAGCCTTTCTAGATGAGCAAAGACTGGGGACTGATTTTATACCTGGGAGATGTTACCTAGACAGGATGTGGGTGGGCAGAGGAATGAGTTTGCCATAGATAAAGATATTTTACTAGAATAAAGTAAGTCAAACTTTTAAGTACTGTGTGGGCTGGTATGAGGGATTGGAATTTTGAAGAGCCCCAAATGTAGAACTAATCTTTGTCTGTAGTAAGCTGAGTAAGCTATGGCTGTGGGTGTGGCTAGAAAGCAGAGATCTAATAATCTCATGAAGTCTTTGCTGGAAGGCAAGGCCTGATTTTAATCTCAAGAATTTAGACACCAGAGGTAAACAGAAATGAATTTAAATTTCAACCCTGCTCTAACCAAGCTTAGTTCCTAATTGGATTAAAGCAATGGACCCTTTAGCCAAGACACTCCTTGACAGAGGAAAGTGCATGAGTTATCTCTACTCTTCTCTACTCTTTTTAATATGTAATGTCCAGAATTCATTTAAAAAATATAAGCCATGTAAAGAAGCAGGAAAATGAGACTCATAATTAAGAGAAAAATTAGCAAATAAAAGCAGACCACAAATAATACAGATGGAATTAACAGACAAGATCTTTAAAATACCTAATATAAATATGTTTTAAAAATTAGAGGAAAAAATGGGCAATATGGTTGAATAGATAGGGAATTTTAGTAGAGAAGTAGAAACTAAATGGAAATTTTAGAGCTGAAAATTTTAAATTCTAGTTCATGGTCTTCCCTCTGTGTATGTCTATATCCAAATAACCTCTTCTTATCAAGGGACTAGTCATGTTAAATTAAGGATTACTCTTACAATCTCATTTTATCTTACTTCTTCAAAGGCTCTGTCACCAAATACAGTCACATTCTGAGGTACTGGGTGTTAGGACTTTAAACATATGAATTTGAGGGGACTCATTTTAGCCTATAATACTCTACATTGAAGTAACCTTTCTTTTTTCTGTATCCTTTACACCTTGCTTATGATACCACCATTCTACTTCATCTTCTGGACATTTGTGGATGTGGCTAATTTTTTAAAATTAGAGTGGGGGTTCTCTGAGGACAAGGTAAGTCCCTGGTTCACCTTGCATCTACACATCACCTAGCACACTGTTCTGGTTTTATATTCTTTTAGAGAGAGGCATTGAGAAGACAAAGATATAAATGTGACCTAAGATCCTCTTGAGTATGTGTCAGATGAAGACAGACAATGAGTGTGAGAATCAAGAAGAGTGGGCAAAACTTTCTGGCTTTTTTGAACTCCTTAATGTGAGGGACTATGTTTGGATCCATTTTATAGTCCCAGGGGTAAGGGAAAACTCCAGGGTAAGAGGAGGCATTTAAGCTGGTCTACAGGGAAGGACATGGTCAGGAGAATGCATTTATATTTTTACTATGAAAGATATGTATATGCACATAATGAACAGCTCAGAACGGTATAAGAGAGGAAGAGAAAACTCTCCTAGACCTTTTCCTACAATCTCCACCCTAAGTGTTATTTTATAGAAGTAAATTTAATTGTCTTTAGCACTCCAGGGCTCATGCCCATGTCTCTGTATACTTTACTTTCACTAGTTTCTCTTAGTCAGGCAACCCCAACCTGCGTTTAGTGAATCCCTAATATGAAAACAGTTTTAGCCCACTTATTCTTTTCCACCTCTCTTCACATCTATCCCTTCAAAACCTTCACTTGATGGATTAATATTTCAGTTCTGCTGTATTACCTTCATAACTTTAAATACTATCCTTAAACATCTATTTTCTTTGTTCCATTACCGTTATGCAAATTTTCAGTTGTCACCCATGTAAGGGATGGAATTAATGTTCTTAGTTTCTTTACATCTTCTCTCTTTATCCCACCCCTTTTCAAGTTTCTGCGAACCACTATAGTTTCCACATTGTTAATGTTTATACCACGTTAAAAGAAAAATTGAGCATTTGGTGCTTTATTTATAGATTAGTTATTAAAGTAGAAAAAGGATAAATACTAAAAGAGAATATTTTAAGAGCCTGAGTAAAAAAGCATTTTCTTTTGTTATATTCTGTTGATTGCTCACACTTTGGTACGTTTTAGTTTCTTTATAATTGGAACATGACTCTTTCTTGTTTTTTTTTTCCTGGAGTTTCTAATTGCCTTGTGTTTTTTTTGTTTTTTGTTTTTTTCATTTTAACAAAGAACTATATACCTCTATTATATCTTTAAGGCTATCCATCACTCAAACAAACACATTCTGTGTTTAAGAAATATTTTCTCCTTGAATTTTCTTCTTCTCAGAGGAATCCGATCTCCAATTTCAATTTACACAGATTGTTTCTAGTGGTGCTGCCCAGCTATGATCCTGGAATTTTTTTCCTTAGCCTCCTGGGATGCCTACTCTTTTTTAGAATTTCCATGTTTTTTTTTCTTGCTTGGATTTATTTTTAATTTTGCTGAAGAAAATCTTGAGAGAATGTTTTTCAAAAAAATATTTGGAAAGTAAATTTTCTAAGTATTTTTTTTATTAAAGTATTATTGATATACACTCTTATGAAGGTTTCACGTGAAAAAACAATGTGGTTACTACATTTACTCATGTTATCAAGTCCCCACTCATGCCCCAATGCAGTCACTGCCCATCCGTGCAGTAAGATACCACAGATTCACGCCTTCTCTGTGCTACACTGTTTTCCCCGTGACCCCCCACACCATCTGTACTAAATATAATACCCCTCAATCCCCTTCTCCCACCCTCCCCACCTGCCCTCCCACACCCCTCCCCTTTGGTAACCACTAGTTCCTTCTTGGAGTCTCTGAGTCTGCTGCTATTTTGTTCCTTCAGTTTTGCTTTGTTGTTATACTCCACAAATGAGGGAAATCATTTGATACTTGTCTTTCTCCACCTGGCTTATTTCACTGAGCATAATATCCTCCAGCTCCATCCATGTTGTTGCAAATGGTAGGATTTGTTTCTTTCTTATGGCTGAATAATATTCCATTGTGTATGTGTACCACCTCTTTTTTATCCATTCATCTACTGATGGACACTTAGGTTGCTTCCATATCCTGGCTATTGTAAAAAGTGCTGCAATAAACATAGGGGTGCATATGTCTTTTTGAATCTGAGAAGTTGTATTCTTTGGGTAAATTCCAAGGAGTAGGATTCCCAGGTCAAATGGTATTTCTATTCTTAGTTTCTTGAGGAACCTCCATATTAATTTCCACAATGGTTGAACTAGCTTACATTCCCACCAGCAGGGTAGGAGGGTTCCCCTTTCTCCACATCCTCACCACCATTTGTTGTTCTTAGTCTTTTGGATGCTGGCCATCCTAACTGGTGTGAGGTGATATCTCATTGTGGTTTTAATTTGCATTTCCCTGATGATTAGTGATGTGGAGCATCTTTTCATGTGTCTGTTGACCATCCGAATTTCTTCTTTGGAGAACTGTCTCTTCATGTCCTCTGCCCATTTTTTAATCGGGTTATTTGCTTTTTGGGTGTTGAGGCATGTAAGTTCTTTATATATAGATGTTAACCTCTTGTCAGATATGTCATTCACAAATATATTCTCCCATACTGTAGGATGCCTTTTTGTTCTGTTGATGGTGTCCTTTGCCATACAGAAACTTTTTAGGTTGAAGTAGTCCGATGAGTTCATTTTTGCTTTTGTTTCCCTTGCTCAAGGAGATGCGTTCAGGAAGAAGTTGCTCATGCTTAAAGTCAGGAGATTTTTGCCTGTGTTGTCTTCTAAGAGTTTTATGGTCTCATGACTTACATTCAGGTCCTTGATCCATTTCGAGTTTACTTTTGTGTATGGGGTTAAACAATAATCCAGTTTCATTCTCTTGCATGTGGCTGTCCAGTTTTGCGAATACCAGCTGTTGAAGAGGCTGTCATTTCCCCCATTGTATGTCCATGGCTCCTTTATCATATATTAATTGACCATATATGGTTGGGTTTATATCAGGGTTCTCTAGTCTGTTCCATTGGTCTATGGGTCTGTTCTTATGCCGGTACCAAATTGTCTTGATTACTGTGGCTTTGTAGTAGAGCTTGAAGTTGGGGAGCATAATCCCCCCAGCTTTATTCTTTCTTCTCAGGATTGCTTTGGCTATTCGGGGTCTTTTGTGGTTCCATATGAATTTTAGAACAATTTTCTCTAGTTTGTTAAAGAACACTGTTGGTATTTTGATAGGAATTACCTTGAATCTGTAGATTGCATTAGGCAGGATGGCCCTTTTGACAATATTAATTCTTCCTATCCATGAGCATGGGATGTGTTTCCATTTATTGGTATCTTCTTTAATTTCTCTCATGAGTGTCTTGTAGTTTTCAGAGTATAGGTCTTTCACTTCCTTGGTTAGGTTCATTCCTAGATATTTTATTCTTTTTGATGCAACTGTGAATGGAATTGTTTTCCTGATTTCTCTCTCTGCTAGTTCATTGTTAGTGTATAGGAATGCCACAGATTTCTGTGTATTAATTTTGTATCCTGCAACTTTGCTGAATTCTGATATTAGATCTAGTAGTTTTGGAGTGGAGTCTTTAGGGTTTTTTATGTACACTATCCTGTCATCTGCAAACAGGGACAGTTTAACTTCTTCCTTGCCAATCTGGATGCCTTTTATTTCTTTGTGTTGCCTGATTGCTGTGGCTAGGACCTCCAGTACTATGTTGAAAAGAAGTGGAGAGAGTGGGCATCCTTGTCTTGTTCCTGATCTTAAAGGAAAAGCTTTCAGCTTCTCGCTGTTAAGTATAATGTTGGCTGTGGGTTTGTCATATATGGCCTTTACTATGTTGAGGTACTTGCCCTCTATACCCATTTTGTTGAGAGTTTTTATCATGAATGGATGTTGAATTTTGTCAAGTGCTTTTCAGCATCTATGGAAATGATCATGTGGTTTTTGTCCTTCTTTTTGTTGATGTGGTGGATGATATTGATGGATTTTCGAATATACCATCCTTGTATCCGTGGAGTAAATCCTACTTGATCATGATGGATGATCTTTTTGATGTATTTTTGAATTCAGTTTGCTAATATTTTATTGAGTATTTTTGCATCTATGTTCATCAGGGATATTGGTCTGTAATTTTCTTTTTTTGTGGTGTCTTTGCCTGGTTTTGGTATTAGAGTGATGCTGGCCTCACAGAATGAGTTTTGAAGTATTCCCTCTTCTTCTACTTTTTGGAAAACTTGAAGGAGGATGAATATTAGGTCTTCACTAAATGTTTGATAAAATTTAGCGGTGAAGCCATCTGGTCCAGGCGTTTTGTTCTTAGGTAGGTTTTGATTACCAGTTCAGTTTTTGTTGCTGGTAATTGGTCTGTTCAGGTTTTCTGTTTCTGGGTCAGCCTTGGAAGGTTGTATTTTTCTAGAAAGTTTTCCATTTCTTCTAGGTTATCCAGTTTGTTAGCATATAATTTTTCATAGTATTCTCTAATAACTGTTTGTATTTTTGTGGTGTCTGTAGTGATTTTTCCTTTCTCATTTCTGATTCTGTTTATGTGAGTAGACTCCCTTTTTTTCTTGATAAGTCTGGCTAGGGGTTTATCTATTTTGTTTATTTTTTTGAAGAACCAGCTCTTGCTTTCATTGTTTTTTTCTATTGTTTTATTTTTCTCGATTTTATTTATTTATGCTCTAATTTTTATTATGTCCCTCCTTCTACGGACTTTGGGCCTCATTTGTTCTTCTTTTTCTAGTTTCATTAATTGTGAGTTTAGACTGCTCATATGGAATTGTTCTTCTTTTCTGAGGTAGACCTGTATTGCAATATACTTTCCTCTTAGCACGGCCTTCACTGCATCCCACAGATTTTGCAGTGTTGAATTATTGTTCTTATTTGTCTCCATATATTGCTTGGTCTCTGTTTTTATTTGGTCATTGATCTGTTGGTTATTTAGGAGCATGTTGTGAAGCCTCCATGTGTTTGTGGGATTTTTCATTTTCTTTGCGTAATTTATTTCTAGTTTCATACCTTTGTGGTCTGAGAAACTGGTTGGTACAATTTCAATCTTTTTGAATTTACCGAGGCTCTTTTTGTGGCCTAGTATATGATCTATTCTTGAAAATGTTCCATGTGCACTTGGGAAGAATGTGTATTCTGCTGCTTTTGGGTGTTGAGTTCTGTAGATGTCTGTTAGGTCCGTCTGTTCTGTTGTGTTGTTGAGTGCCTCTGTCTCCTTACTTATTTTATGTCTGGTTGATCTGTCCTTCAGAGTGAGTGGAGTGTTGAAGTCTCCTAGAATGAATGCATTGCATTCTATTTCTCCTTTTAATTCTGTTAGGATTTGTTTCACATATGTAGACACTCCTGTGTTGGACGCAGAGATATTTATAATGGTTATATATTCTTCTTGGATTGACCCTTTTATGATTATGTAATGTCCTTTTTTGTCTCTTTTGACTTTCTTTGTTTTGAAGTCTATTTTGTCTCATACAAGTACTGCAACTCCTGCTTTTTTCTCCCCATTAGTTACATGAAATGTCTTTTTCCATCTCTTCACTTTTAGTCTGTATATGTCTTTGTGTTTAAAGTGAGTCTCTTGTACACAGCATATAGATGGGTCTTGTTTTTTTATCCATTCAGTGACTCTATGTCTTTTGATTGGTGCATTCAGTCCATTTACATTTAGGGTGATTATTGATTGGTGTGTACTTATTGGCATTGCAGGCTTCAGATTCGTGGTTACCAAAGGTTCAAGGTTAACTTCCTTACTATCTAAGAGAGTAACTTAACTCACTTAATATGGTATTACAAATACAACCTAAAGGTTCTTTTTTTTCTTCGTCCTCCATTCTTTATATATTAGGTATCATATTCTGTACTGTTTGTCTATCCCTTGATTGACTTTGGGGAAAGTTCATTTAATTTTGCATTTGCTTAGTAATCAGCTGTTCTACTTTCTTTACTGTGCTTTTATTACCTCTGGTGACAACTGTTAAACCTTAGGAACACTTCCATCTATAGCAGTCCCTCCAAAATACACTGTGGAGATGGTTTGTGGGAGGTAAATTCTCTCAGCTTTTGCTAATCTGGAAATTGTTTAATCCCTCCTTCAAATTTAAATGATAATCTTGCCGGATAAAATATTCTTAGTTCATGGCCCTTCTACTTCATTGCATTAAATAGATCATGCCACTCCCTTCTGGCCTGTAAGGTTTCTGCTTAGAAGTCTGATGATAGCCTGAAGGGCTTTCCTTTGTATGTGGTCTTATTTCTCTCTCTGGCTGTTTTTAATAGTCTGTCCTTATACCTGATCTTTGCCATTTTAATTACTATATGTCTTGGTGTTGTCTTCCTTGGGTCCTTTGTGTTGGGAGATCTGTGCATCTCCATGGCCTGAGAGACTATCTCCTTTCCCAGATTGGGGAAGTTTTCAGCAATCAGCTCCTCAAAGACACTTTCTATCCCTTTTTCTCTCACTTCTTCCTCTGGTACTCCTATAATGCGAATATTGTTCCGTTTGAATTGGTCACACAGTTCTCTCAATATTCTTTCATTCTTAGAGATCCTTTTTTCTCTCTGTGCTTCAGCTTCTTTGTATTCCTCTTCTCTAGTTTCTATTTCATCATCGTCTTCTCCACTGTATCCAATCTGTTTTTAATACCCTCCATTGTGCTCTTCAATGATTGGATCTCTGACCAGAATTCATTCCTGAGTTCTTGAATATCTTTCTGTACCTCCATGAGCATTTTAATGATTTTTATTTTGAAATCCCTTTCTGGAAGAGTCATGAGGTCGATGTCATTTAAATCTTTCTCAGGAGTTGTATTAATAATTTTACTGCAAACCAGGTTCCTTTGGCATTTCATATTTATATATGGCGCCCTCTAGTGCTCAGAAGCTCTGCTCCCTGGAGCTGCTCAGCCCCTGAAGTAATGTTGAGGGTCACAGGGGAGTGGTATTGCTTCCTGGGGGGAGGAAAGAGCTGTTTCCTGCTACCTGGCTGCTATGCCTGTCTCCACTGGCTGAACCAGTGGGCTGAGCACACAGGTATAAGCCTCTACGCTTTGCATTTGTAGTTGCTGTAGACAGATCCTCCCTCTGGCTGACCTAACACCAGGGTAGGTTTGCCGGTTTGCAAGCCACATGGGGCTGGCTGGGAGAAAGGCGCAGTAGACTGCATATCACAGAGGGGTCCTTGGAGCTGTGTAGCCAGACCCTGAGGGACACGGGGTGGACAGACTGGACACCCTCACCAACTCTGCCCCCGTCTTCATGACAGTGGCCCATGAGATGCACTCCGTGTTTAAAGTCAGCGGCAGCCACTCACCTGTTGCCCTGCAGCAAACGCTGCAATGCCCTGCCCCACGTGTGAGCTCGTTTGTTCCCAGCACCCGTGTCCATATTGGAATGTGGATTTGGGTGTTACCTGGTCTTGGGTGTGACCTCAGCTCTGCTGGGTAACATCAAGCAAATTACTTTACCTCTGGAAGCCTCAGTTTCCTCAGCTGTAAAGCCAGGACAGTAACTTTTTCTCTCTCTTAACTTTTCTAAGCCTCAGGTGTGCCCACACTACATGGGGTCAGGACACCCACCCCTCGTGGTAGCCGTGAGGGTTTGTGCAGGTGGCCCCTGGTGTCCCCAGTTTATAGATAGGGAAACGGACCCAGGGCTTGGCGGCTTGCCTCATTGCTGATGGATCCAGTTTTGTGGATGTGGGTGGAGAGCCCAGGGGCCTCTGGATCTCGGCCCATCCCTTCCATCTTGCCTGTTGAGCTGGACAGAGCTGCACAACAGCACTGACTCCTTGTGCTATGCCACGTGAGTCCCTGCTCCAGGGCCACAGGGCCAGCAGAGAGGGGAGCATGACCTTGCCTTCTGAGGTGGGACTGTGTGATGCTTCCAGCACTTTCAATAGACACAGGGACAGGCTTCCTGCTGTGTTTTCACACCCGGCCTGAGCCCTGATGAGTGAGGATGGGCTTGTTCCCAGGAAATGGGTGACTAAGGGAAGCACAGCTGGCAGAGAGGCTGTCACCAAAGGTGTCCATTGCCCACTGCGGTCTCCAAGACCTCCAGGCCGGATATCTCGTTGTCCCAGCACACGTGGTGAAACCTATCTTCTGTCAGCAGTGGCTCTGAGCAGTGAGCTGGCTTTGCCCTGCTGAGCACCACAGAGTGGACTACACGCAGCAAAGTCCATCTTACAGACTAAATAGCTGCTCCGAGGAACCGGTGACACTGAGCTGGGTTACTGAGCACAGTTGTGATCTGAAGCGAAATGGATTTTGTCTTATTTAAGCTCATCCAGAATCAAGTCAACCGCCCACTGTTCAATCTTGCAGGTCCACCCAGATACTTGCTGGGCTCGGGGTGCTGCTGGCTGTCTTGTGGAGAACACCGTGGCCCCACATATCTTGTGAGTTGCAGTTTACAAAGCATTTCCAGTGCCTGGCTTGCACGTGGTCCTCCTCCAAGGTAGGCAAGCCGGCTGTACATTCTGCCCATTGAACAGCACAGGCAGGGCTCAGAAGGGCTGTACTTGGTTTAAGGCTCTTCTCCTGCCATCCTGAAATTTTAAGTTTTATCTCTGAACATGTGTTTTGTATGTGAAGTCTGGTGGGACCACGGAGCACACACATGAGCTAAGGAGAAGGTGCAGTCTAACAGTCGGTGGTTCCTTGCTGCCCAGCTTGAGCACAGAACTTGTGGACCCCTGAAGCACAGGGACCCCCAATGCACAGGAGTTCAGTGAGACTCAGTGTGAGTACCAGGCACACATGTTGTGTCAACAACTGGGTGAGCAAGGATACTAACATTCCCAGAGGCTACACTGACCATTCAACCAGAACTTGCTGTGAACACAGGAAGAAGGCAGTGATGTCTAAGACACATGAAGGACCAAGGAGCCCCATCCTGTCCTTAGTCACGTCACATCCCATGTTAGTCAGTGGAGATGCTGGAGCAGAAGGACAGGGAGAGACAGGTGGCTATGGTTTCCTTTCCTCCTGGCCCTTCCTTACTCAGCAGTGAGACAAGGCACAGCATGTGGGTAGAATGTCAAGGTGCAAAGTAGAAAATGTGGGGTTTGTGCCGCGTTTCCATTGTTCTGGTGAGGATGAAATACATCTGCCTGTGTAAGCTACAAAATATGAAGCATGTAACTTAATTGATTCCATTTAGGAGTTAAATGCTCTTATATTTGCATGTCAAACAGGCATTGCACAATATATACACAGGAATGGTGTACACAGAATGGCATTAAACAGCAAATAAAAGCATCATGACAAGTCGAGACGGAAAGAGGGAGGGGGAGATTTTAGGCAAGACGGGAAAAAGCTTGGTATTTCTGTAACTTTAATGGCACATTTCCTTCATTTTTGAATAAGGGTCCCAAATTTTCATTTTGAACAGTTATGAAGACAACCCTGGGAGGGAGAATGGAGACTGAAAGGATAGGAGACCCAACAAGCTCCCTGAATTATTCTGGGGCGATGTGGGAGTAGATGCAGGTCTCTGATGGAGTCTGGGGGCAGGAGCCCCGGTGTGGATGATGAAGATGGCAGCACGGAACCCCCATGTGTGTTGAGCCCCATACATTTGCCCATGCCTTTGGGCCTGGGGCCTGGAGGGAGGCCACGAGGGCTGGGGAGCCCTCTCGCAGCTTGAGGCCAGCCCCCACTTCCTGTAAGACCAGCCCTCCAGGGCGTCAGCCAGGCTCTGGTTCAGAGCTGATGGGATCACCAAGGGGTGGCAGAAAGGGCACAGTCTTGGCTGACCTCAGTTTCCTTTTCTGGAGAATGGGAGCTGGACTTGATTGTCTCCTAGATGCCATGTCCAGTGACTCTCACAAAGCCATTTCCCACAGGCTGGACTGAGAGGCTGGGTTTCCTGGTTAATTTGGGTGCGAAGCTGTTCAGGGAGTTTGACCACCACTCAGCCCAGGTCCATTTGAGGTTGGGCTGTGCAGATCACCAGCCAGAGGCAGCCCCTAGCCCCTCAGGGGACTGGCGTGGGTGGCAGGGGACCCCAATTGCGCCTGAGGGAGCTTGCTAGGTTTTCACCCCCTGTCTCCAGGAGAAGCCTCGGCTGGCAGCACAGAGGGCCTCCCATCTTGGTCCCAGCTTTCTGGGGCATTGATTTGCCAGATGCACTAGTCTACCACTGGTAACTAATTTAAAACAGCATTTTATTAAAACAAACTAAGATATTATGAATTAAACATAGCGTCTGCATGAACTCTGAAGATCAAATAAGAGATACTGCAGACGTTACGCATTCTCAGAGTTACTGCTCCCAGGAGTCCAGATTCAAGTTTACTTTCCTCTGCTTTGGGCTCCCCTGGGGCCAGAGGGCGGGTGCGCAGTGATCATTAATCCTGCGCAGCCCTCTAGAGTTTGCAGAGTGGTTTTGTTCTTATCTCATGGCACCCGAAGAACCAGGTGAGGGAAGCAGCCTTAACTCCCTTTCCCCCATTTCACACGCAAAAATGCCAGCTGGGCTCGGTCCAGATGGAACCCGTGTCTTCAGACATGCTAGCAACCTTTCCTCTCCATGTGCTCCCTGCTCGGTCGTGTGCTCAAGGTGCCACCTGGCTGCCTGGGGGTTAGGGGAGGATGGCCTTGGCTTCTGCAGGAAGGCTGTGATTTGCTGGACAGCTGTACTGCCCCCCTGCCCTGACCAGGGATGAAGGCTGACCTTGTCAGTACAGTAGCCTCCGAGAAGGGGGCCCTCTGACCATGGTACAGGGACATCTCCTGATCGCACATGGTTGGTGGACGGCACCGCAGTGCTTCTCTTTCCTGAAGGAATGTTCTGTCTTCCTTTCTCTTATCTGTACCAGGTGTCTTCCTTTCTCTTACCTGTACCAGGACTTGTGTGTGCATTTGGGAAGGAGTTGCAGGTCCATCCAGGACTGGAGGGTGCCTGGCTGTGTCCCCGTGCCCAGCACCTTGTCCCCGGCACAGTTCCACCAGGCCCACAGATTGCTGCAGAGGAAGGAGGAGAAGGCGGGGGCTGGGATGGCTCCTGAGGATGCTTGCTTTCCCTCTGGGGCTTGGGACCATGAGGTATTTGGTTGCAGAGCTGGCTCAGGTTTAAGTGGGGAAAGGGCCCGTCATCCTGCGTGGGGACCTGAATTTGTTTTTCCCATGAGGCTTGGTGGCGGCAAATTGCATGAGCGCAGATGTAGGCCTGTGATATGTGCCTCCCCTCTCTGTCCGGTGGCCTTAGACCGCGCGTCTCTGCTGACAGGAAAACACTTGCGCAGAGTTTTGGTGGAGCTGGTGCCACCTGGGGGAGGGCTGTCCCCAAGTTTCTGGATGTTGTCAGCACACAAATCATGAGCACACCTTGCTGGGAGCACAGTCAGCTCCTTATTATTATAATAAATGGCAGCTCTTAATAACCATAATCCTAAAAGGGTGAATAATGCTGGCAGCTAATGCCCAGGGCTCGGTGTGAGCTGGTGATTGGTCCTTCACAGCATTGGCCACAATGTAATGATCTTATAGTGGGTTCTGTCTTGGGTCCCATTTTACAGATTCAAAAAATGAGGCTTACCAAGGCCAGTGACTTGCTCTGAGAGGCATGGTGACTCAGCAGCAGCCCTGGGGTCTGAAGGCTTGAACTCTGCACTGTCACCTGCCAAATCCTGAGCCTTTTTCCATGCCGGGCCTGGCCTTTGGGCTCTGCAGCATCATCCCATGTTCATCTCATAATGACCTTTGGGCAGGTACTGCATGGACGTTGTCTTATAGGCAGGGACCTTGGGGTGAGAGACTCAGTGATTTGCCCTAGTCACACAGCTACTACGTGGTGGACCAGGTTCTGGGGCCCTGGTCTGTCAGTCCCAGAGCCCTTGCTCTGCACCCCTGGCCTGCAGCTCCGTGGCTGGTGAGGGGCTCTGGGGAAGGAATATTCTTGTAATCAAAGTGCCAAATCCGCTGAGATCTCAAGACAGGGGAGACGTGCAGCCCATGGTTCCACCCTCCACCCTTCCCTGGCCCTAGAGTGGAGGCCATGTCCCCAGTGAGGTCTGCTTAGGAAAGGCTGGGCTACTGTATCACGGTGGGCAGTGGACTGCACAGTGCTGGGCTCCTGGCCACTCAGTCCATGCATGGCGGGGGGCTGGCTGTGAGCCTGTGGCTTCCTGTTGAGTTGAAAAGCCACATCTGTGCTTCTCCCCAGGCCTCCAAAAAAGTGCAATATCCTAGGCAGGCTGATTTTTCTGTAATTAAGTGGTAACATTGTTATCCTTTCAACAAAAATTATATATCCATATTTCCCTATTCGCTTAGGGATTCATGGCACACCTAGGCAGAGCTAGCCACAAGCACTCAGGGTCCTGCTGTTCTGAGTGTTGATTCAGTCCTTTGTTCACCAAATGTCCTAGCTGGGCGGCTGGGGTCCCTACCTGCCATCAGGGAACTCACAGTCCGCTGGGGAAGGTGCAGAGTATTTGGGGTAGTGTTAGAACTAGGACTGTATTGATTGATTGGCTGATTAATTCCCTCAGTGAATAGTTATTGAGGAGTTATGTGCTTGAAATTGATATTTAAATTATTCATATTTTGCTTTCATTCTTTGGTTTTACAATCGAAAAGGGCCTTGTGATGCGTTCTGTAGAAACCTAACAGATGTGTGTCCTTGTTTCCTTCTAGGGTGATTACCCTCTTCTACAACTCACAGGTCACGCTGAGGTTCTGAGCATGCCCCATAATGCTACGTCTCTGATGACAGCTAGAATCCATCTGGTGCCTCTCCACCCTGGTTACAAATTGGCACCATGTGGGGAGGTTTTATCAAGGATCTGTGCTGTTTGGGCCTCACACCTATAGATTCTGATTTGATAGGTTTGAGGTGGGGCCCTGGGAGAAAGGTCCGCATTAAAAAATCCCCGGGGGATTCTAGGGTGCAGCCGAGATTGGGAAACACTGGCTGCACCTATATTATAACCATAAATGGGCTGGGGAGGCCATCACAGAGGATGTGCGTTTGTTGTCAGGATTTGAAGGATGAATGGGGTTTGCTAGAATCCTATAGAGGAGGAAGGGGCAGTCCCGGGAAGAGAAGCCCGTGTGTGCAAAGGCAGCAGAGCAAGTGGAGAGAGTGGCAGATCGGGGATGCAGTGTGACCAGAGCAGTGGCAGGGAGGCCATCCGGGCCAGGAGAAAGGGGAGCCACCGTCAGAGAGCCGGCTCTGTGGCTCCCTGCCAGAGGAGTCCAAGTAGGAAGAGACTGGACCTGTCCTATGAACTTCCCTGTTGGTGATGGATGGCCGGCAGGCTAGGGCTGGAGGTGGGGACACCACCAAGGATGTTTTCAAAGCCCGGAGGGGAGGTAGGGAGGCCTCGGAACAGGGTAGAGGCCAGGGGATGAAGGAGAGCATACATTGGAGACAATTCTGAGAAGGTGGGTTTGGAACATGTCTACAAATTCTTCCCATGGACAGGTGGCATGGATGTCTCCTCCCCTTGAATTTGAACCAATCTTCTAAGTGCCAGAATGCAGTGGAAGTGACAGTGCATTGCTTCTGAGGCCATGTTCTGGTTCTCTTGGGACCCTCACCTTTGGAACCCTGGATATCCATTTAGAAAAACCCGATTATCCCAAGGCCGCCTTGCTGGGAGGAAGCCCAGGCCACGGAGGAGGCCACGAGCGCACATCACGTTCCATCTAATAGATGCAGCTGTGGTCCCAGCTGACCTTAGCAGCAAATGCCAGAGGTGTGAGGGGAGATGCCCCCAGCCGATTCTAGACCCCCAGTCTTCACAGCTGAAGCCCCAGACACTGCGGAGCAGAGACATGCTGTCCCGCCTGGACTCCTGGCCTGCAGAGCCCAGTGCATGAGTAAAATAAAAGGGTTGTTTTATGCCGCCCAGCAGAGGTTACTGGGATGGATGGAGCCTGGGACTTGGTGACCAGTCAGGTGCAAGGATGAGGGCGCGTGAGACCTGCCCCCGTGCTTCTCGCTCACTGTGGACCTGTCCGACCAGGGGACCTGTAGGACACTGCCCCGAGTTGTCCAGAGGGTGGAGGAGCTCCAGCTGGCCAATTATCTGTGCCCACCCCAAACCATCAAGTCATACGGGGCACCCCTGGCCTCTCTTCAGACATGTGTCACTTGATAGCTTGGAGCGGCTCCCCATTAAATGTGGCCCACTCAGCAGCCTAGGTGTCACCGGGGCCCTGGGACGCTGGGGCCCTAGGTGTGGCATGATGTTTCCAGGTGTCTCTGACGCTGCTCAGGGATGGGAGGGTCTGGTTTCCTTGGTGTGGTGCTTCGCCTTCCCTGTGATTAGGGTCAGCGGGGTGCTTGTGAAACCCCACACGCCAAGGTCTCACCCAGGACCCTGTGAATTAGGGTCCCAGGGAGGGCCCTGGAAACCCTGCGTCTGACTGAGGGATGATTTTCCCCAGGAGGATGTGGGAACTGCTGGGACAAAAGGCCCACAGCAGTGGCCAGCTTAGTGTCACCATGCTGTCCTGTGTTGTCCTCCCAACTGCTCTGGGCTGGGGCAGCTGTAAGGGATGGAGCCCAGGGAGGGAGCTGTGCCTGTCACCCTGAAGGAGTCGAAGCAGCAGCCCCTCCTGAAGCCAGTTCCCATGGTCCTCTGGTCCCCTGGGACTCCCCGTGGTTCCCATGGTCCCACGGTCCCCGTGATTGAGGCCTGACCATTACCAGGGCTGGAGGGGCCCCTGGATGCTGGTTGGGTTTAGGGACCAACCGCGGAGCTTTGAGAAACCGTTCGGGGTAGAAAGGTAGCCAGGAGCGGGGAGAGGCCAGGACCAGCTATTTAACCTCTTCACCAGCCTTTTGACTCAGGGGCATTTTGAAGAGGCCTAAAACCAAGCCATTAAATTGTTTATCTTTCTTTTTATTATTAAGTATTGAAATCCTCACTTGATCCCTGGGGGGTGACCTTTAAGGGTGGTGACTGGGGGCCAGGAGGGGGCGGGGTCCATGTGGCCCGGGGGCCACACTGCTGGATGCAGCTGCTCCCTGGCCACATCCAGCCAGCCGTGTCCAAGGTCTGCCTTGCCTGTCAGGGGTGTGTGTGTGTGTGTACACATGTATGTGTGTGTGTGTGTGTGTGTGGTGTGTCTGCATCTCCATCTGCGGGTGTCCG